>CAUYQV010070815.1:0-10184 GCA_963574575.1 Galagoides demidoff
TTTTTTTTTTTGAGACGGAGCCTCAAGCTATCCCCCTGGGTAGAGTGCCATGGCATCACAGCTCACAGCAACCTCCAACTCCTGGGCTCAAGCGATTCTACTGCCTCCGCCTCCCAAATAGCTGGGACCACAGGCGCCCGCCACAACGCCTGGCCATTTTTTGGTTGCAGCCATCATTGTTGTTTGGCGGGCCCGGGCTGGGGACTCGAACCTGCCACCTTAGGTGTACGTGGCTGGTGCCTTAGGCGATTGAGCCACAGGCGCTGAGCCTGTTAAGCAAATTCTTTCTCACTTTGCTTCTTCAGTCTTTCTTATTACCATGGTTGGTACCTATTAATGGTCCCTTATTGAGCTGGTTTTAACCTTTCCAAAACAGAGATTAATTCTGTACAAACACACATTATCTGTTTTTTATATGTATATACACACACATCATCAGCCTTTTCAGTGACATAGTCGTGGACCGATTGGAGTTCAGAAATATACAGCTGGAAGCCTGGAAATTAAAATAATACAAATCAGCAAAAAATATACAAACACCCACACACACGCACATGAAAGAATCCCCCAAATATACAAATAAACAAACTATGAAATAATCAGTTTTGTAGAAACTAAAGGAAGCACTTTATCTGAAAAGTATCATCATGGAACTTGATGTCACTGAGCTACCCAGCACACACCAGTTGCACCACCTTTGAATGTATTCCCCTTCCCCTGACTCAGTAGTGTCTGAAGCACTGAAAAAAAAAGCCAAGCTATGCTCAGTTCTGAATCCTTTCATTAAACAAAAATGAATATACACAATTTAGAAGATAAATAATTGATGAGATGATGGGTACCCCCCAAATCCTATTTCTTACTGGACTGAGTGGATCTTTTTATTTGCTAATTTTGCCTTTCCCCCTGCACGTTGTTAAACTTTTTTTTCATTTTATTTGTTCAGCAAGCATAACTTTAACCTGAGGACATTGGCAACCCACCAGCAACAGGTTTATACATTGTTTTGCTCTATTCCCTTTAGAAGATTATGCCTCTTTCTCATCTAAATTCCTCCTGAACTTTCCATGAATGTCACACATTTAGTGGAATCATAAGATTTCAAGAGTGACAGGGGCCTTAGAGTTTATCTGCTCAAAACCCCCATCTGATGTTTGAATCACCCCACAACATCCCCCAGGGTTGTATGGGCTAAGCTTGAAAGTCTTAACTCTGTAAACAGATCCACTACCCCTACAAAGCATCTTGGAAATACTGAGATGTTATAAAAAACATTCTTATCATCTACTCCGTAGTGACTGTATGATTAGACACTCAGCTAGGTCCTGGGGAAACACTATCTCATTTCCTCCTCACTAGAACACCATGATATGATGATCTTTATTTTTACAGGTGAGGAAAATAAGAACCTTATCACAGAAGTGGAAGTAACAAGGGGCAGAGTCAAGATTTAAATTTAGGTGCCAGCTCCAAATTCGTTGCCTTCACCACTGTAGCTATAATTCATCCATCCCCCTTTTGCCCCCCCCAAAAAATTCTGATCATTAATTCTTCTTCCACATGATAGGGTTCTAAATATTTGAAGATAGTTAGCATGCCTTACTCCACCTCAGTTCCATTTTTGGAGTGAGCAGGGTTTAAATACATAAATTGAAAAAAAAACAAAAGAGTCTGCTTTTCCTCAAGACAAGAAATGCTGCTTTCTCTCCCATCATCGCACACTGGGGTTCATTGTCCCTCTCTCACGGCTGCATGAACTGATTTCACCACATCTCTGTTACTGTGCAAAGCCCACTGTGGGCGTGATCTCACCAGGGCAGAGTGCAGCAGGCCTAGCCCCACTCCTGTTCTTGAGATTACTTTTCTGTACATGCAGCCACAGAAATGCCCGCTAAGGTCAGAACTCAGCGCTGCTCACTGGCAGTCAGGGAGCATCTGACTTTTTTACCACCATCTTCTCAGGAGTCCTAGCAGAATGTCCAGAAGGGGCAGGGTGGAGGTGGAAAAGTATTCCAGGTGATTCTTTTATACCTTCTTAGGAGAATAAATAGACTTTTAGTTGTAAAGGATTTTTCTTGCCAGTATTCTATAGGTGGGTAATTGATCCTGGGCAAACCCTTTTACCACCAGGAACAGTCACTGAATCACTAAAGCTTTTATAATAAATCTATTTGGATGGGAACCATAATTTCACTTTTCAGTATTTAGAGGGTTGTTTGCTTTCCTGGCGTGTGTGTATGTGTTACATGCATGTGACTATGTTTCAGGGATGTTCTTCAATGAATTTTGGAAGGGAGGGTTGTTTCTTTTGTCAATGAGAATGTGATGTCATACAAAGAACAGGCAATGGAGGTAGAAGGCCTGGTACCAATTCCTGACTGTGCCTATTCCACTTGTGCCTTTGGACAAGCAGCGTAACCATTCTGTCTATATTCCTAATATAAAATAGGACTAATAGATCTGTTCCCAGGGTTGTTAAGAGAGGTAATGGCTGAAATCTGCTGTAGATATTATAGCAAGCAAGGTCCTTGACCCTGTGAAGGTTTGCTGAAAAATCACTGACATGAGGCAGATTGATTAATAGGAGAAAATAAAACATTCAAATTTATTTAACCAGTTTGCCTGAGAGCTTTCAGAGTAAAAACTCAGCTTCTCAATGAGGGACAGAAGTTTTCAAAGAATGGGGCTTGGATTGGTTTGTGGTGGCAGGATGGGTTATAGGAGAGAGAAAGGAAGATTTGCTAGCCAAGACAGGCATGTTATGCCTGTTGAAACCTTATAGGGAGCAGCCCTCCAAGAGAAGCGATGGTAAATGTTTCTCTTCAGGAAATGAGTTAATCTTTCCTAGGTTGAGTACGTAAAGACCTGGCTGGATTAATGGAGATTCTCTATAGATGAACATTTCCGCCCTCAAAAGACAACATTGCAGCCTTACTTCTATCTTCTGGACTTATTGCAGTCATTTCAAAATATGTCAAAGAAATATATTCTGGGGTAAAATATTCCCAGTGGCCTTCAAAATAGACTTAGTTGTTATGCTACTAGACACAGAAAACTTTTAAATACAGTAGATCCTCCATAGCTGACTATGTTCCTACATTGACCATCTCCTTAAGTGGCCCTAATTTTCATAGACCAGACATGTACCACATGCACATGTCAGTACAGCAGGCCTCGTTCCTTATGTTGTCCACCTCCGTGTGGTGACTGGTTTGTTACAATCATCTGTGGGGCCACTTATAGATGTTCTATTGTAGTTTCACACCAGGATAGAAATGTTGCAACTAGGTTGTTATCTAAAGAGATTATTTTACAACTGGGGCATCACGATGTCCTGTACCCGTTATAAAAGTTATAGATTATAGTACACCAGACATAGATAGCTAGTTATTTATATAATCGTCTAATTTACCTTTCACATAGTATGTAAATACATGTTAGTTTTTCAAGTTAAACGGTAACTGTTAGTGATGTTGTAATATAGCCCTGGCTGATTGATATCTCAAGAAAGCTATTATCTTAGCACTTTGTTTGTTTTTTTTCTCCTATAATTCCTTCTCAAGTCTTATGTCAGTACTGTGTTTCCTAAGTTAAAGCATCCCAGAGAGTTTTGCTTTTCTGCACAACTACCCTGTCTCCAGAGTGCTTTGTAGAAACTTGAAGTTAAGATGCTCCTTATAATCCAATATATGAGAGGAATAGAAGGTTTTTAGAAAGCGTGGCAGGTTTGGAATAGCTGATGGGAAGCATAGATTGTGTTAATGGGGCCTTGGTGTAAATGCAGAGTTGTATAAATTTCTCCAGCAGTTCTCTGCAGCAACGGGAAAGAAAAAGATGAAGTGTTTTGATTTAATACTGGGTGTCTATTTAAGAGATTGAAATAAGCAATCAAGAGGCAAGAAAGTTGAAGGTTTGGGCAAGAAAACTGTTGAGGGGATGAACAAGAGAAAGAAAGGAAAGATAGAAAAGTACCCAAATGGCCAGAGGAGGGTGTTATGAAAGGTATTCATTTAAGTCACCCCAGCTGAGGGTGAGACCTGAGATGAACTGCAAGAAGATTGTGATCTAAAGTCAGAGTCTTCTGTGGACTTAGGGAAGAGGCCAGAAGGTCAACATATGGTTGACATAATGAAGGAAGAGTGGTATTTTACAACTGGGGCATCATGATGTCCTGTACCCGTTATAAAAATTATAGATTATAGTACACCAGACATAGATAGCTAGTCATTTATATAATCGTCTAATTTACCTTTCACATAGTACATAAACACATGTTATGTACTATGTGGAAGGTACATAAGGTATAATTCTCAAAGGAGCCTGGATTCTGTGGGAGAGGAGAGTTTCCAGGAAGCAGTGTCACTCCTCAGACCCTTCAACCTGGACTGGGCAGGAGTGAGCAACCACTGGTCAGCGTGTTGGGGCAAAGGGAAGGTTCTCTGAAAAATCCACTCATGACAAAGCAATCTAATAAGAGAAAGCTCATTTATTTTGATGGATACATGTACACAGGAAGCTTCACAATGAAAACTCAACTCCCCATTGGGATGCAGAAGCTTATATGCCTTTCTGATAAAATGGGTTATGGGAGTGGAAAAGAGGAATTCTACTGAGGGGCAATAAAGAATTGCTAGGAGGGACAAATGGAAGGAACAAGAGTTATAAATGATTCTCTTTGGAATTTAAATGAGACTGAAGGATGGGAAATTATCTTCTTACATAGTCTGTTCAGGTGTTGTCACATTCCTGGTCTTACAAGGAAGGGAAGAAAACAGCAGTTGTTCTCCTAGTTGGGTCTGGATCTCTGATTGGGTAAAGAAACAGTGATTCAGGAGAGTTGCTCGTGGTGGGTGTAGGAGGGAAAGGTAGTGGGTCAGAGAGACCTCATGCCTTCTTTAGTCTGTCAGATGTCAAAATGCCATATTTTGGCATAAAAATATTTCCAATTTCCTTGAAGGGGCTCTCAGGGAAGGAGTCACTTTGGATAGATGAGAAAGGGCAATTGAGGCTTACGTTAAGGCGAGGAGGTACTGGGATAATTCCATGCTTAACCAAAATGTAACAGAGGGAATGGCCTGAAACAGGGTAAAATGTTTCATAAATTGTCTCTTTAATCCCCACCCCACTTTTTTTTTTTGGAATTAAAAAATCTGCATCCCTGCTCAAGGCCCTAATTCAGAGGGGTAGGAGAATGTTTTTTGTTCTTTATACCCATAGGAGGTGGCTCAAGGGAGGTATCCTGGCAGAGGTCATGAGGTTATCTTCACTGGAGATGCTATAATTAAATAGCAACAGCCCGAAGCTGAAAACTCCTTTTAAAAGCTCTGAATTTCTGCTTATAGACAGGGCAATGGCCCTTTAAGATGAGAGTCTACCATTCTCCTCATTTGCCAGCAAATTAATACACTTCTCTTTCCTTTTCCTAAAACCATTTGTCCTGATTCTTCTCATGCAGCCTCAGGGACAAGTGCTGAACTTTTCATAACAAAAGAATTTGGAGAAATTCTTTTCCAAGAATTCATTTCCCGGAAAAGGAACACTTCATATTTCTATTTTGGAAACTGTATTTTAAAGCCACAAGTATACAAATAACTGGATAGTGGAAATTCTGATTTATCAAAACCAACATTTTAAAATTTTAATCCTTTAAAAAAACTTTTCAAATATATTAACAGTCTTTCCTATTAGTACACCTCCTAGTAAGGAAGGAACAAGCAGCCAACTTCTTTAAGTTCTTTTGGCTAGTTTAAGTCTTTTTGGAACAAAGTGAGGCATAAATTAATATAGTTAATAATACAATAGCTAGCTCTCAACTTACCATCCGGCTATGGCTCCAAAAGTTCATCCTTAAATCTATTTTGAGGCATTGCCTTCTGAAACATTAAAATGGGAGACCAGCCTTCCCAATCACCAGTGTTTATGTCTGGGAAAACATTGGCCATTTTTAGAAGATGAACCTCTTATCAGTACATGGTAATTTGGGTAATTCTAGGACAAGGTATTTCGTAAGTCACTGAAACAGCCTAAGATGACTGATAACTAAAGGCTATAACAGGTCAGCTTTTTCAAGAACCTGTTCTTATACCCTATAACCCGTGGGCCCCTGGGACAGAGAACTGAGCTCTTTAATGACACCTAAGTAGTTTGGGAAATTCCGGTTTTAAAAATACATTATGGTTATTTTCTTGCCCTTTGTTTCTTCAAAAGCTGAAGCCATGAGAAATTGCAGTTAGTTTGGGGGTAATTACATTTCAATATATTCAAAGCTTTAATGTTTGAAATGTGTGCCATGGTGTCTGGAAGACACTAATGGCTTAATAAATGTTTATTCAATGAATCAGAAGTCAGCAGATCTTCGGGAAATCACTAGTAGATCAGCTCTTTTATGCTTGGGGCGTTAGGTAGAATTGAAAGCTTGGATAATAAGTTGCATGGAATGATGTATATGTAGTACTTTAAATTACTATGTTTTATACTTTAGATTTCAAGCTAGTTGACTTTTTGTGATGACAAGAAGTTGCTCACTTTTTATTCTTAATCATCACTCCTGAGGAGGTAATTTTTCATGACATTATTTTACTTCTAAGTCCTGGAAGTTTTCTAAGAGTGTCATTTAACAACAAGAAAGAGATTTAAAAAAAAAAAATAACACTACAGATAAATCCCTAAGATTGTATTTTTCAGCCTTAAACCAAGATAAGTGATTAGAATCTTTCTTTCATAGAATTTTATAAACTTTTTATGCTAAGAGCCTATAATTATGAAAAACATGTCACATTTCATGAAGAAAATGATAAATTCTAAATGTTTCCCTATTTCTCCTAAGAGCCAAAGCAGTAATCAGAACACAATTGTTGGAAAAATATGTATCTTTGTATTTCTATTGCCTTATTTTTTTTTCAAATGGTAGAAGAATATTTGCTAGAAAGAGGAGATAAAACACCAATAACCTTATAAAAGATATGGCCATCCTCCAAGTTCATATCAAAAGATTGTATTTAGTTGAAACAATAGTGGTGTTGAGCCTTTGTGGGGAGAACTATCACTCCAGAGTCTATGTATGAGCCTGCCTTTGACTTCTTTGAAGTGAGAGGAACCCAGAGATGCAAAGCCACCGTGTTTAACATTTACACGACAATTCCCTTTTCTTCCAGTGGTGTATGGATCCTGGTTTGATCACGTTTTAAGCTGGGAAAAGCACAAAGACAATAAAAACGTTCTAATAATATCCTATGAGGAAATGAAAAAAGTAAGTGTTCCCCAATTTTTTGACAATCAACATAGAGGTAAAATAGGAAATCAATTCATGAATTCAGCTTTTGGGTTTCAGGGAAGGAATTTGGTGCTTTGATAAGAGTTTCACCTATTTTTGGTTTGCTTCTCGCTCAGGATCTTTCTAAAAGCATAAGGAAAATGACGACTTTCCTTGATATAAACGTGAGTGACAGTGAAATCAATAAGATTGCTTGGAAAACATCATTCAATGAAATGAAAAACAGCGCAGCCAAAGAAAATCAGGATGCAAATCATACAATCTGTGCTCTGACATCTAACAGGAACCTGGTCTTTAGGAAAGGTAAGCCAGAAAGCCAGATGGTACTTGTCTGGGGCTCGAATTTGGAAGCAGCTTATTTTGCAACCCTCCCCCACTTTTTTTTTTTTTTTTTTAGGATTTTCTTTTCTTTCTTTTTTCTTTTTCTCTTTCACACCGCGTTCCAGGTACAAATGTTTTTGTTTACATGTACCCATTTTTTTCATGTTTGAACCAGCGTTGTAAATGTGCCCATCAGATAGTGGTCAAATGTGTTACCCAGGTAGTGTTCGTTGGATCTGTTAGGCAGGTTTTTGCCCCTCTCCCTCGTCCTCCCATTTTCTGCTTCCCTCTGTGTTCATCATGATTTAATCTTTCGCCATTTTTAATCTTTCATTTCATCTTCACGTACCTCACATCTTGCACAAGGGATTGCATCTCGTCACCCCTTTGTGAAGGTTAATTGAATGAGATTCTTGCATTGCATTCCATTCCGAGTTGAGACTTCCATGCCCCCTTATGAGGCAATCGAGAGGCAGACATACACAGGAATCCAACAGATGGAAACAATGAGGCCATTTTGAAGAATGCGCCTCAGGTCTGCAGCCTAGTGCCTTTGCTAATATTACCTTGAATGATCAATGTACCCACTTAGTCACAGCAAATCGAATGCAGTCCTCTTCCTCACTGGGACAGCCACTGGAGTGTGGTGGGGCTACAGGACACCCACTCTCTCTAGGAGACAGAAGGGAGCTGGGCAGTGTGCTCAGTGCATTTCCCCAAACTCACCAATCAGAAAAACCACCCTCCAGAAGTAAGTAAGGGGTTGGGAGGGAAGCTGGGATTGCTGTCTAAGGAAGTTCTCCTCATGGAAACATAAAAAGAAGAAGATAAAATTTTCCCGCTAATTCCTGAGGTTTGACATAGAAGTAAGTTGAGTACCTCTGAATATAAAATTGTTCTGAAGGCTGTGTAAATTTTTATCCAGAGCTGGGGAGAAAATATTTTAGTATAACTTAACAGAGGCAAATTTTTCTGCCTTGATATACTCAGGTTTCTTACCGGAAAACCCATATTTGTTTTCCTTCTTTGGCCCAGCTGGGTTTAATTCACTCCGAAGTAAAGACTTGCCAACTCATGTAGAACAGATATTGTGTTAACTTTGCAAATTATTAGTTTTTCCTTTGGCGGCTCATTTTTTGTTTGCAAATATTTACGAAAGAACTGAGGGTGGTGACAATTCAAATCAGCAAATATTTATTAATAACCTGTTACTTTTAGAAACTAAGATTCAAAAACTAAATCAAACACAACCCTGGCCTTTAGAAGATCATAATCTAGACAGGACAAGGTGTACAAAGTGACACAGCTATGCTGTAGTATGAGCAGATGTGAAAGGGAACACAGGGAACACAAGAGAGGGAGACCGTTTTCCCTACAAAGTAGAGTGGATATCATATTTGATCATAGTTAAGCATGAGGGGAAACTTCCTCCTTCCCCCCAAGTTTGTTAAAAGATCAACTCACAACTAAAGCATATTAATAAGAGAAAGTTTGGCCAGGTTTGGTGGCTCATACCTGTAATCCCAGCACTCTGGGAAGCCAAGGCGGGAGGATTGCCTGAGCTCAGGAGTTTGAGACCAGCCTCAGCAAGAGTAAGACCCTGTCTCCATTAAAGATAGGAAAAACTACTTGGGCATTGTGGCAGGCGTCTGTGGTCTCAGGTACTTGGGAGGCTGAGGCAGAAGGACTGCTTGAGCCCAGGAGTTGGAGGTTGCTGTGAGCTGGGCTGACACTGTGGCACTCTATCCTGGGCAGCAGCAACAACAATAATTAAGGCAGATTAATAACTGAGTGCATGGGGAGCAATTACACAGTGATAACTCAATTATGTGATGGAGTTCAGCTGAAAGTGAAAGCACTCCTGGGTGGAGCCCAGCTGACAGGTCAGTTTAGGAGGCATCAGCAGGTTAGGGAATGAGGTAAAAGTGTCAGGGTAAGTGGGAAGGGCTAGTGGAGAAAATGATAGAAAATGAAGCTCTGGAGAGCCAAGAAAACAGATCAGCCAGAATTAGGAGGGAAGCCAGGAGCACAGGTGGCAATTCAATATTGTTTGTAAATTCTGAGAGTATAGTGTCCACTGTTGCAGGGAGGGAGGCCAGGGTGAGGGGTTTGAAGAGATGGGAGATTTAAGAAGGCACACAGAAATTCAGGATCAGTTCAGCAAGCTTAAGAGTGGCGCACAGGAACAAGACGTAGAAGCTTGAGAGAGAGGCAGGGTCAAGGGGAAGGTTAGGAGGAGATGGGGAGAGAAGAGGAAGGAAAGAATGTAGAAAAGGGTATACAAAGAAATAAGCAAAAGGGGAGAGGAACAAAGAGATTGTGAGGGCTCCCGGTAAATAAGACAATGAGAAATGATGAAATTCTGATGCTCAGTTGTGTCCAGTGTTACTGTTGATATCGTGTATACCTGTCCTTCAAGATTCCAATGACCATGATAATCAGAATTCACACATCTTTTTTTTTTTAATTTTTTTATTGAATGATAACTATGTACATTAATACACTTCTGGGGTACAGTGTGGGGTTTTCACATGCAATCTGAAATACTTCCATCAAACTGATCAACACAGCCTTCATGTCATTTTCTCAG
>CAUYQV010070819.1:0-77506 GCA_963574575.1 Galagoides demidoff
GCCTTTAGAGGATGAAAAGAAACCATCAAATAAATGGAAGCAGGAATCCTTGTGAAGCTCTTGGGATCTGTCTGCCCACCGCAGAGTCGGGTTCCCCAGGCGCGCACACACGCGGGGCTGACGGTGGCAGGAAGGGCTAACCTGTGGGTGTAGGCCTGACTAATAATGGGGCTTCTTGTTTGCTCGCTGAGTTTGCCATCACTCTCCCTCCCTCTGGATTTCAATGGCTTCTCAGCCCAAGAGGCACTGCCTGTGCCCTGGATTCAGAAGGTACACGCCTCCTTGGGAAGCAAAGGCGAGAGACAGCAGCTCCTCTCTCTCTTTCTGCATCTGCCGGGAGAGCTGCAGCTGGTATTTTTCCACAGGCCTTTTCTGCGATCTCAGGGCCTAGTTTTTTCCAGCCAGGCCCCTAGTCCGAGAGAGGGTTAACAGGCAGGAAGCCGAAGGCATCGCAGACTAATACGGAAGTCAGAGTTTTGTTTAACTGACAGGTTTAGCAGGCCTCGAGGTGGGGGAGGGGCCGGGAAGTTCGTAGGTCCAGGCCTCTGGCCTGCTAGGAGCGCATTTGGCTTCTCTTAGGGTAAGGACAGAGAGGGACCCCCTCTTGGCATCCTGGCAGGGAGGCAGGAGCCCTGTTTGGTTTCCCTTTGAGGACTGCCCGAGGGGGGCGAGAGGCTAATGGCTCCCCTGGCCTGCTTTCCCTGGAGGCATTTTGACAATGACTGTGCAAACCTGACCACTCTGGTCCCCTCCTCCCTGCAGCAGCAGCAGTAGCAGCAGCAGCAGCGCGGCGACTCTGCTGAGGAGCCAGGCTGCTCTCTGCGCCCTTCCAGGGGCCTCCTGCGCTGCCTGTGCAAACTCAGCTCCTCCGAGGCCTGCCTCAGGCCCTTTCTGCTCACCCCCTTGGCCTCATCCCTGGGGCTCTCTCTCTCTCCCCGGCTTCCCCTTCCCCTTGGACAGTCACTCTGCTGACTGTCCTAGAAAAGGACTAGCCTGGCAGCTTAGAAAAGGGGCGCTTCTGCGGGGGCAGGTGAGGCTGAGCCCTTCCAGCCAACCCCAGAAACCCTCTTCCCAGGGGCATCCGGGCCTCAGGCTTTGCTGGAGCAGGTCAGGCTGGCTGCACTGGTTTGCCCGTGCCGGGAGATCTAGCCAGGGTGTGGGAGAAGTGCGTGCGGGGACCCCTTTCCCAAGTTTTTCTCGCTGCGAAAGGCCTAGCTTAGCCTGTCTTTTTCTATGCACAGGATGGCTCTTGCTCACCCGAGCCTCACAAAGATAATCGCTCAGGAAGTGTTTCAGCCAATCCGGGGCGGCTTTACAGTTGGATTTGCCGGGGCAGCCAATCGGGGATGAGCTTTTATTAGGCGGCCAGATCATCAGCCGAAGTGCCAAACCCTTTTTCTGTGAGAACTAGGAGCCTGTCCTCCATGTTTTATAAGTATTGACATTACACAGTGTTAACAATGCATCCACAGAGGTAAGCTCGACTTTTTAACCATCTTTTTCCCCCCTCCCTCTGAGACATCCGAATTGTGGGCGAGCAGTGTGATTTCTCTGTGGCTGGCCGTGCCACACTCACCCCCAGAGCACTTATGTTAACTTGGAACTGTTTAGAGAGAATTTTTTTGCTTTCTTGGGTCACATGGCTAAGTAGCCATTAGCCATAGCTTGATTTTGCAAACTGGCAAGGGCCTGGCACACCTTTTCTTCCACCAGGGCATGGTGTTTCTGGAATAGTTTGAAGCTAGATCCTGGTATGCCAAAAAAGAATCTTTTTCCCCCCTTGTCCTTTTTTTCTCCCCCCTTCCCTCTCTTCCTCTCTTTCCCTCTCTGAGCAGTCCCACCCCCCTTGCACTATTGTCTTCTCTTGTGCCACATGCCTGCTGGGGGAAGAAAATGGAAGGTAAGCAGGCAGGCTTCTCTTCAAGGAGAGCTCATGGCAGGCAGCAGAGCAGGCAAGTCTGCTTCTCCAGAGAGGTTCTGGGAAGGCTGGACTAAGTTCTGACAAGAGAGAACGTGTGTTTGCAAAAGAACCCAGCCCTAGCAGAGCAGGGCTAAGGGGAGAGTGGCTCCTGGGGCCTAGGTGGGTGGTGGTGTCTGTACATGGTCTTTTCTCATCCTACAGGGCTTCTTCTCTTGAAACTACATTGTTCAGCCTTTTTTCCTGACTTAGGTTGATAACAGAGTGTTCTTCTGCCAGCCAGCCTACAGCCAGCAAATGTCTCTAAAAGTGTTTTCTAGGCTTTGGAGGAAGTTTTTGGAGTAGGGATGGGGGATTAAGGAGTGGTGCTGGTGGTGGGGGGAAGAGAAATCTTGGACAACATCCTCCAAACAAAAATGTGAGGACTCTTTGAGTCCCTTAGCTTTCTCCTCTTGCATGATTTCCATGAACTAATGGTATCTTTTATTTTTGTTTTCATTTTCCTATCCCCCCCTCCCCTTTTTACATTGTATCATCCTCTGCCCTCCTGTGTGATAGAGTACAGAGGAAACAAAATCATGGCTGTGGCTCATGACAGCATTCCATATTCAGTTGTTGGGTTGTGGTAGTGTGATTGTGTGTTTTTAATAACTGTTCAAAAACAATTTCGTTTTTGGTCAAGTCCCAAATCTGCCAGCTTGTTCTCTCTTCCTAACTGTGGAAAAAGGAGATGGTTGCTTGAACATTTGTTGGGTAAGTAAAGCCATCCATTTCCTCGGTGACCATGTAGAAAGAGTTTTGTGAACCTTTGGGGTCTGTTTGTAAATAAGGGTCTTGGCTACAGCAGTGGGGGCTTCATTTGCAGGAACAAAATAAGGGCTTTTTAAAGAGTGTCTTGATTTTGGGTGAGTGTTTGAATCCACTGTTTTTCCTTATTACCTGCAGCTAGGATGGAAGATTACACTCCTGTTTACCCCAAGCCAGGGGAGAAACGTTCAGTTCATTGTGACTTGAGTCTGGACCTTTAATGGTGTTTGTTTGGTTATCACAACTTTGGGTAGGTGATCTGCTGGTGAAATGGGCAGTGAAAACTGCTTGTTCTTAAGAGGCAGAGCCCTAAAAACATTGGTGGGGGAGGAGCTGCTGGTGGTGATGGTATCAGTACTTATGTTTCAGGATGCTTAACACACAGTGCAAAAGCCCATCTACCACCAAACTTTGTTTGATTCAGGACTCACTGATCAACAGATTCAACCTTTTTCCAAGCCTCACCCACACATCTGTATGCATGCTGGTCTTACATACGATCTATTTCTCACTTTTAACATTTCCCCTGATCTCTGAATGCTGCAGCTAGAATTTAAAAGTGGAAAAAGTATAGACTCTTGTTTAGCATTACTTTCAGTATTTCCCTAGAAGTTCACAACATAAATTTCCAGCTTGGGGACCAGTCCAGCATGACTGTAAATGGAAACATACTCAGTTGCTGTGTTCTGCCAACTTTATGGAATCAGTAATCTTGTTTTCTTCTGAGGTAGTGTCCACCCACCCACCTTTTGACACCCCTTGGAAAAAAAGCTCATTTCATCAGGGGAAATGTACCAAATTCTAGGATAAGAAAAGTCTGTTAGGCAGGCCAGCTTCTTAGAGTACAAGTGCAGGCAGTTATGATGTTATACACTTCAAAACCTGAATAGTGTCACTGCCCCACAGAAGTAAGTTTGGATACTCAGCTATTTTCTTTGTTCTTATCTCTTTGCTGTAAATGGAAATTACACATTGAGGTTCTTGTGGCCTTCCTAGAAGCAATATCTAATCACAAGACTCCTGGTTTGGTGCCTTCAACGTTTGCATAATACTGTGTTTGTTGGGCTGGAAGGGAACTTAAGGGCAAGGCATTTGTCCTCTAAAAGCATGCATTAAAATGGCTCCCACAGGTTTGGAAAGCCAAGATCTGTTTTCAAATGCGTGGCCCCAGGAAGTTCCCAGCCCTGGACCAAGCTAGGCACTTTCCCTTTGGTACTGTGGCCACCACTTAGCATGGGTCTGTAAAAAGTTAATTACTTTCCAAGTAGTATTATTTTTCATTTTCTCTAAAAGGCAAAAACATAAATGTTCTGCATTGCAGCAGGACTAACTACGTAGGGGTAGCAGTCCTGGTTCCCAGAGCAGCCCAGTGGGGCTCCTCTCTGTAGCTTTTGAACCAATAGACTTGGAGGAAAGGTTAAAGATTGACGATTGGAGTGGCTGGACTGAGAATGGGCCTTCTGGAAATTTCTACCATCTTTGTTCCTTTTAGGAAAAGCAGATCTACCAAGTTGAAGAGTCTCCTACATTCCATTCCTAGGGCATCTCCCCCCAACGCCTTTTTTCTCATCAAGGTAGAATGTTCTCTTGTGGCACATTTATAAATTGCACAGGGAGGAACAGAAGGTTGGGCTGTTTTCCTTTTTCCTTCTGCCTCCCCAGTCCCCAAAGAGGATGCACAGCTGCAAGGAACAAACACTGACACACTGGAGCTTTTGATTCCCTCTTCTTTTTTTCCTTCAAGACCCTCCAGGATGGATTCACTTTCTGCTTTGGGAAATTAAGTGGCATTCACGTGGGGGAGGGGGAGTAACTGCTTTTATTAGCTCCAGAAAATGGTCAGTGTTCAGTCTGTAACTAGGAATTAATTATATATAATCACTCCGTAAACTTTCTACAGGAGTTTTTCTAATTGCTGAGCATGAACATAGTTAGCCCGTTGGAGCCAAGTCCAGTTACTTTTATAATTAACAGCTCAAAGATTTGAGTCAGAAAGAGAGAAACAATGGGGCCTCTTGGATTATAAATTAGGGATGAAAACAATAGCTTTTTTCCTTTCTTTCTTGTAACCCCTTTTCTTTTAAACAAAACATTCCCCCCCTTTTCTTTCCCTGGGAGAAATGGTGGGGAAAAGGAGGGAAAACACTTTTCAGAAAGCGGGGTGACAGTAACCTAGAAAACCCTGAAGGCAAAGGTAGGTTTTTAAAAGTCCAACCACTTCAAATATGTGATCTCTTTGTTTCTTTTGCCTTCTTTCCCCTCTCTCCTGTGGCAGAGGCAGCAAACATCTGTCAGCCTGGGAGCCCTAGATGTAGCTTTGCCTCTGGTTGACCCTGAAAAGAAAGATACATTCAAAGATACATCCCACAGCAGAGATTTAAAAGGAATCATTTTAGAAGCCCTTTGGTTGCTGTTAAAATGCAAAAATGAGTAAGGATTCACCCCTGGCTTCAGGTTGCCAAGACCGTGGTTGCCCTTCCCCCGCCCTGCTCTCCTTGCAGACAAACAGGCAGACAGTGGCCATGCCAGCTCTGCAGCCAGCAGGCTGCCACCCCTCCACCCTCATCACGATTACCTACCTACCGGCCGGCGCAGGGCCAGTAGCCCGTCCTTGCCCTGGCATGGCCTTGGGCAGCGTGCCCTCCTTTCTCCCCTAGAGCTAAAAAGCAGTCACCTTGAAACTCCCCACTCTCAGCATTAGAGACTTCTGAAGCCAATTCTCAGACCTGTAACAGTAAATTGCATTATCCACTATGAGGCTGTTAGTTCGGCCTCTAAGAGCGGGTTTTGCAAAACTCATTGTTAATTCTCAGGGCCCTGTTGGGAGTGGACAAAAATCTAATTTGTGAGTATCCTGTGCATTGCATAAGGGGATGTTTTACTTGTGTTTCTCCTCTGCAGGCTCAGATTGTCTTTCCTTGATGTTAACTCTTAGGACTGGCTGCTTCAGAGGGCTGGGTATTTGGTGGCTGTTGAGAGGCTTACAAATAGCCTTTTTATTTTACCTTGGCCTGAGACTGAGGTGCAGCCCTTTAGCTTGGTTTTTTAGATGTCTGGTGTTCTTGAAGCACTTTCATTTTACCTCCCCTAGCTCCTTTTTGGTATGGATGCAAACAAAGCTGGTTTCTAGTAGACTGAGAAGGAGGAACAGACTTCCTCTCCCTCTCACCCCCAGGCTGCTCCCTTGGAGCATTTTTGTGTTTGCACAGACACCTGTCTGTCTGCATTTTCTGCCATGGGGGCTGCACAGCTCTTACCTTCTGCCCACCTAATTTGAGGGCAGTGGGGCCTCATCACAGAGCCTCATGTGGAAAGCTCAAGATCTAAAAGAGAAGGCTTTTCCTTAGGAACCTGTGACTTCACAAAGTCCCCTTGTCACTGCAGATTTTTTTTTAAGCTTCTAAACGTTGGGTTGTTGATATCCCTTGGTTGAGCTTTTCCTAGTGCAGATATTTAGGAAGGTGGCTTTGAAACTAGCAGAGCTGCTCAAACAAGAGCTACAGCTATTGAACAAACTGCTACCATTTTAGCTTCAATACAGGAATGAGGCAGTGTTGCCAGACGCCATTTTAAGAATCCTGCATAAATAGCTTAGCTACCGATGACTCTGCCTGTTTTAGGTGAGTGCTTATATAAAGCTGCTCTGCTAACCATTCCCTCCCCCCCAAAAAAATTTGTAAAAAATTAATTGCAGATTTAAGGAAGCATGTTTTCTTTTTTTATTTTGATGTTAACTATTTTGTGATCTGCAAGAGGAAGATGTTGTGCCTTGGGGATTAAGTATTTCTTACAGCCTGGACCATTTTGGTATTTTGAATGAAAGTAAAACCCAGGAAAAGTCCTTTCGAATGATGCATGATTCTTGAATTGCTGTTTGATGATCTTCCTCTGTAGAACCAGAGTCTTGTGCATGTCGGTTATGTATGCTAGATGGGTTTAGATATTCTTCGTTAAAAGTCAGTAAGGGCATGGAGCACTTGGGGAAAAGAAATATCTGGGCATTGTGTATCCAGGCATTTTTTTTTTTTTTCCTTTTCCAAAACTAGATGCTTTTCTTTTTTCTTTTTCTCTTTTGCAAGTGTTGGGGATGAGATTCCTGGGAAATACGGACCAGCCCTGAGTCCTCAGAATTAATAATCAGAAGGCTTAAAGCGTCCTGGAGGTGCAGCAGTTCATCTGCAACTTTTAATTGCTCTTTTTTTTAGTGCATGCAGGATGAGAAATAAGCAGAGGCTTTCTTGCTCAGGCATTGAGGGAAAGAAATCTTTTATTCTTTGGGGGACTGGATGGGATGGTCTTGGTTGTGTTTGCAGGCACTGTTATTTTTTTCTTTAAATAACCTGAAATGTCAGTTTGTGAAATCCACAGGCAGGTGACTTGTAAGAGGTGGTGGTAGTGTATACAATGTATATAACTAATTGGTGGTGTATCTTCCTCTTGGGGTGAGAGATTGTTTATAGTTTTCAGCTTTTTCTTTAGGAAGAAGGGGGGGGTACCCAGTCTTCTCATCAGAACCTTTAAAGAAAAAAACAAAAGTAATGTCAGTTTGAAACAAGGGTTTGTTTGTCCCATTGTTTTTCATTTAGATGGTCAGGGTTGCTGGAAGGTGGCGGATTTGGAGAAGCTGTATGTTTTCCAAGACCCTAGTGTGTGAATGTGTGTTAATGACAGAAGTTCAAAGTGTTTTTCCCAGATGTAGTTGCCTTTTCTTGTTAATAATTATTATCTGAACTCCCCACCCCCCCAAATGACTGAACAGTTCTTAAATAGACCAAGAACTGTGGGGCAGATCTTGATAGGTACAAATCTTTTGTTGCCATCACTTTTGATGTAATATTCATAGTTTCCTCTCCCCAACAACATACTAGTTCTTAGCACTAAACCAAAAAAAAAAAAAAAAAAAAAAAAGAGAGATCAGTGGTGTAGAAAAAGGAAGTTTCTTTAGATGTGGGTATTCAAAATGACTAATTTTGCATTCTGGTCTTTGCTTTTGTAAACGAAGTTTTTTTTTTTTAACCCCCATTTAATGCATAGACACTACAATTTCCTTTAGTCAAATGCAAGATTTTTTTTGTGTGTGTGTGTGTGTACACGCGCGTGCGCCCATGTGCATGCATGTAGGTGCACGGGTTCCTTTTGAAAGGATGGATGGATTCCTGATCTGTGAAAAAGATGGGTTTTCTTAAATGGTGCTTGAAATTTGGGCTGTAAAGTGGTGGTGCTATTGCTAAAGTTAGGTGATTACGGTGCCCACTTGTAATACTTGGAAAGATAAAACAGCTTAACTTCCCCCTCCCTCTGCTCCAGAATTGATTATCTTAAACTCAGCAGCAAATAGCCACCACATAACTAGTTTGCATTTTCTTCCCCGCTCAGCAGCATTTCTGCCTGAAGTATTCAGCTCCTCTAGGCTGTTACAAGCCAAATAATTGTTCTCTTGAATGCAGCCCTCCCCCAAGATCAATACACCTTTGAATGTTTCATCGCTGCAGAAATCCTTGCAGTGGGTTTTTTTGGCTCAGTCATGCATAATTGTTTCCTTCACCACCACTGTACATTTTAGTTGGATCCCAGATTAGCTTTTTTTTTTCCTGTCACTCAAAAGAGGGGATTGGTTTCCAAAAGTTTAGGATTTCACATACTTCATGCTAGAGAGGGAAACGATTCAAGTTACTAGAAAGATGAAGATTGCTGTTTGTTCTTTTGAAGTTAACCATCTACCCATCTCTGAGGGCTGTGGGGGGCTTTTTGTTAAAATTTATTCCCAGTCACCCTGAGCAAGAACCTGTCAACAGCGTCCAGTTAGATGACCTGTCCAGGCAGAGTGTGTTTCTGAGTGGAGAATGTTTTTCACTTAAGTTGGAGCAGAAAGTATTAGTGCTAAAATCATCTTCAATGAATCCATTGTATTGTTGCTTATAAGTGAAGTGTTTTAAGTTTAGCAGGCTGCTTTCTTCTGATGAAAACCATGGGTGACAACATGTCAATTGTTTCTTTGGTGACTTTTAAAAAAATTTTTTGGTTTAGGTTTTATCTGCAGATGCTGTATGTAAAGGAAATTGTTGATGGGGTTCAGTATCAGAATGCTAAAGGTGTTAGTATTCTGATTACAACCCTAATTACCTTCCTTTCTTCTTTCTACTGGGACTAGTTAAGTCTGAGGCTTCCAAGCGCCTGCCTGTAATTTAATTCTGAGCTATAATCTTTTCCTTTCTATCCAGCTCCCATCCTGAATCCTCTTCTCCCAACCAGCCACGTGGAACTCTCCTAAACACATCTCCATCTTACACGGGGGTTCGGGTTCCAGGCCTGAGGCCACCTCTTTGGACTTGTCCTTTGCCTCATTGCAGTCCCAGACCACGGAACACAGACGGGACATTCTCTCCTCAGCCTCCTCCTTCCTGCCCTGCCTTTGAGTCTTCCAAATGGAAAATTCCAGCCGTATCAATTGGTGATGCACCCATTTCTTCTCGTTGAACCGCAGTCTGATGGAATTGCATCTACAGTGAATGCTCAGATTCTTAATCACTTCAGTGTCAGCCTGAATGTTTGGAAAGCTCTGGCACCCCAAACCATTCGCACCAATAGAAGCAGAAGTTTATCTCATTTCTTCCTTTGGTTTATAGCTTGTGAGGTTTTCTTTGAGGGGAAGATCTGAAAGGACCTGCTCTCTGTTCAACTCCAGTTCCAGCAGAGAGAGGGAGAGAGGAAAGTTCTGGATGATAGACTTCCCAGCAGAGGAACCTGCTTTTCTCCCCAATCCTCAGCTCAACAGCCTTGTGCCATTTAAATAATTCTTCCTCATTCCACTTTTGTGGTGGGGGAGAATTAGTCATAACTCAGTAGTAGGCCATGCCTGTTACAGAGAGGAAACGTTCAGGGGTGGAAGTGTGGAGATCCCAACCTTAATTCTTGGGGATAAATGCTTCTTATTTGAATGGTTTTAAGACCAGGTTTTTATTTTAGCTTCTTGCCTGGGCGTATTTTTCTACTTTGTAATTTAACCTGTATCTTTTATTCACGTTCCCGTCTCATTTTAAAGATTTAGAGGGGAGGTCTGGGAAATACTCTTTGCCTTGAAGAATTAAGAGATCAGAACTGGAGGTCCTCCACAAAACACCTCTGACCCATTTGCCTTTGAGCCCCAGTGTTAACAGTGAGAAACTTTACTTATTTGAAGGCTGGGTTCTCATTGGCCCACTGGGGTAGATGATAATCGTGTGTCTAAAAAAAGGCCTTTTGCATCCCCTAATAGCATGACAACTGGAATAGTAATTTGACTTAAAAAAAAAAAAAGGGACACTGTAGTGTTTTAAAAAACTCCTTTAGGAGTCTTAACAATTTGTTGAAATCAGCTGTGGGCCTCCCCAGTAAGTATGGGGGAATGTCTTAAAGGTGGGTTTCTTGCTAGAACTTCCAAATAGCTGCCCCCATGTGGCACCATCTCAGCCCACCTAAACATGAACATAATTTGCTCTGTTTCAGCTTGGCTGAAGAGGAAATAAAAACAGAACAGGAGGTGGTAGAGGGCATGGATATCTCTACTCGCTCCAAAGGTGAGTAAAAATCTTGTATTATCTATTTGAGCGCTAAAGAGGAAATTGGAATTTCTTTTTGTTGTTGTAGAGCAGTGAAGTGTGGCTCCCTGAGCTGACGTTGCAACTCTCGTCGGATTTTGAGATGTAGGACCTTTGATGGATGGATGAATCTAATTTATGGAGAAATCTCCTCCTTCTGATTTTCTTTCCCTTGCATGTCTGTGTAGGTGTACTGACCTGTCGGGAATCATCCTGACAGTAAATTTTACTCCTGTGTCATGACTGAGGGCGGCTGGGTACCTCTCCGCAGGGTGACTTTCAGGAATTGGAATTTAAATAAAGCTTGTTCTGGAAGCAACTGGAGTCTCCAGCTGCTGCTCTTTTTCTGATTTTAACAACAGGCCCCTTCGGAATCAAATTGAAGAAGTGGGCTGAAGTCAACTCACCTTAATTGGAAAACGGTGGTCTTGGGTTAAGCTAAAAAGGAAATGCAGGGCTTTCTGGAATGCTGGAGCCAAGTGTTTGCATTTATTTCAAGATTTAGCAAATTAGGGCAAACATGGTTTATGTTTGTATCCAGAAGCCTGGAGTAGACGCCTCAGTATCTTCTAATTGAGAGATGGGTACTTTTCATTTGGTTTGCATGAGAGAGATTTTATGATGCTTCCCAAAAGGAAGCAGTTACTCACTTTTGCCATCAGGGTACTTTTAAAAATGAGCTCCTGGTGTATTTTTCATATCTTTGGTTGATGAAAAGGCTCATCTCCACATGTAATGGTTGTACTAAGGTGTTTTTATTCCTTCAACAAGTCAATGAGTGCTGGCTCTGAGCACACAGCCCTGCTCTCAGGGATGTGAGGAAGGAGGAAAAGGCCGTAAGAGACGGTTATCACAGACCCTACGGGAAGGAGGTTCTGATCTAGCTGGAGAGTGTCACAAAAACTTGACTCCTTACCGGTGTCTGAAACAAAATGCATTTTGAGGGATTTTGTAACACAATGGGTCATTTTGGACAAAGCTGGGGGGTCAGGTGGTCAAGGCTGTGACCTTAGACATGGGAGCTGGCTGTTGCTCTCTGGTGGGGGCTTGGAGAAGTGGCAAGGCCAGCCTGGCTGGGTGGGCAGCCAGTGCTGGGGAGCAGCAGGGGGGTGTTGGGAGGGTGGGTGGGGCCGGAGGGCTGCCACCTGCATCACAGCAGGAGGTTCCAGTGCCCAGATGGTGAGGAGAGCCAAAGCAGGAGACATTTGAGCAAGGAATGTGCTTTCTCACAGAGGTGTTTTGAGACTGCCGGTGATGAGGGAGCCCTTGGTGTGATCAGAACCCAATGTGGTCCAGTAGGAAATGGGATAGAGCCAGAGAGAGGTGCCCAGGAGGGGCGGGTCTTGTCCTTGTTCTGTTGCTCACTCTCCTGACAGGGCTTGGACAGCCTGTTCTGTTTCCTTATTTGGGAAATGGGGTGTTGGATTAGATTCCGGCTTATAAGAATAGTGCTTGCTGACAGTGTGCATGAAGGCCTGTACTCTTGTTAGGAACTGCCTCTTGGTGATCCCCTGTGACCCCCTGTGGGGTAGGCGACCTTCCTACTTTGCAGATGAGGAAACTGAGGCTCCCAAGTGGTCATGTCTCATGGGTAGTGGCAGAGCAGGACTGAACTGAGAGGTGCTTCTGTCCTGCATACCCCTGTAATGCCCCAAAGGGCAGGAGTTGGGGATGGTCAGCTGGGCAGGAAGCCTCCCTAGGCCCCTCCCGTGCGGAAACCCCTCTTCTCCTGTAATTGTAGTGGCCTCTTTCCTCATCTTTGTCCGCTCTGGATGCTCCTAGCCCTTCACTAGGTGGCACTCCTTCCCATGCTGCCTGAAGCGGGACCACTCTAGGGTGACCATTGTCCCCTCTCTCATCCTCTCCCCACAGTAGCTGGGATCATCTTAAACAAACGTGGGTCAGAGCCTCTGTCATCTTGCCAAGTCCTTCCAGTGACCTTAAGCACAGCTCTGAAGTCATTCTGGCCTACCTCCCTGGCCGGCCCCTCTGTTTCCTTTGAGACCTTTGATTCATCTTGTCCCATTTCTCCCCCTGACTTGCCCTCCTTCTCTGTTCCTCCTTGGAGCCCTGACTTGTCCTTGGCTGGGAATATGTGGCTCTGGGTCCTGGTTGCCTGTTTCTCATTGCTCAGATTCGTCTTAGATGTGGTCTCCTTAAAGAAATTTCTGATGGCCACCTAGTCTGAAGCAATCATTCTGTTGCTTTTCATTATATATTTTAAAATGGACTTTTAGGTTTGGCGCCCGTAGCACAGTGATTACAGCACCAGCCACATGCACCGAGGGTGGTGGGTTCCAACCTGGCCCGGGCCTGCTAAACAACAACGACAACTGCAACAACAACAAAAATACCTGGGGCTTGTGGTGGGCGCCTGTAGTCTCAGCTATGTGGGTGACTGAGGCAAGAGAATCACTTAAGCTCAAGAGTTGGAGGTTGCTGTGAGCTGTGATGCCACAGCACTCTACTGAGGATGACATAGTGAGACTCTGTCTCAAAAAAAAAAAGGTGACTTTTAGGGTTATTTATTTATTTTGAGACAGAGTCTCACTCTTGCCTGGGTAGGGTGCCTTGGGGTCATAGCTACAGCAACCTCAAACTCTTGCCTTAGCTTCCTGAATAGCTGAGACTACAGGCGTCCATCATAGCACCTGGCTATTTTTAAAGACAGCGCCTCGATCTTTCTCAGGCTAGTCTCGAACTCCTGAGTTCAAGCAATCCACCTGCCTCAGCTTCCCAGAGTGCTAGGATTATGGGCATGGGCCACCCGCCTGGCCTTAATTTTAGATTTTCAGCAAAGTTGTGAAGGTAGTGCCCAGAGAGTTCCTGTGGTCATGTCCCCTGTTACTATTATGATGCATTAGGTTGGTGTGTTTGTCATGATGAGTCAGTGTGGGCTTGTTATTACCAATTGTGCAGATTTCCCGAGTTTTTCCACTAAGATATCACATTACATTTAGTTGTCATGTCTACGTAGGTTCCTCTTGACTGTGACGGTTCCTTAGACTTTGCTTGTTTTTGATGACCTTGACAGTTTTGGGGAGTACTGATAAGGTATTTTGTAGACTGTCTCTCAGTTGGGATTTGTTTGATGTTTCTCATGATTGGACCTTGATAGACTGAGATTATGGGCTTAGGGGTGTAAGACCACAGAGGTAAAATGTTCATTACATCATATCAAAGGCATATAGGAGGCTGGCTTTGATTATCTGGGTGTGGTTTCCTCCTTTTCTTTTATTATTATTAGTATTATTTACATTCTTTCTACCCTTGGAGGTCACCAGACTGTGCTCTTTGGAAGGAAGTCACAGTGGGCAGCCCATGTCACATGTAAGGAGTAAGGAATTATGCTCCATCTCCTGGAAAGCAGAGCATCTACATACATTAGTTAGAATTCTACGTGGGCTAATTTGTCTCTGTTATACTCAAGGACACTTACCTTACACTCTGAGTTATGATCCAGTGTTACTAATTTATTGCTCCTGTTATTCCAGCTTTGGCTGTCAGGAGCTCTTTTTGTTGGCCTTTGTGTCCCCCTAAAAGACCTTGTGATTATGAGGTTTATTTATTTGCTTTTTGAGCACAGTCTTACTTTCTGGTGCTGTAAGACGTCCCAGGACCGGCTCGGTGCCTGTGGCTCGATCGGCTAAGGCGCCAGCCACGTACACCTAAGGTGGTGGGTTCAAATCCCCAGCCCGGCCGGCCAAACAACAATGATGGCTGCAACCAAAAAATGGCCAGGCGTTGTGGCAGGCGCCTGTGGTCCCAGCTACTTGGGAGGCGGAGGCAGGAGACTCGCTTGAGCCCAGGAGTTGGAGGTTGCTATGAGCTGTGATGCCATCACACTCTACCCAGGGGGGATAGCTTGAGGCTCTGTCTCAAAAATAAAAAAATAAAAATAAAAAAAAAAGAAATTGCTTTCCTACTGGGCTAGTTTAACCTGCCCTACCCACTCCGTTTGAGTAACACAAGTCACATGTGGCTGAGAGACTGTCTCAGAAACAGAGAATTTATGAATAAATGTCCAATGAACAATAGCTTTACCTCATACTATGGAAATCACATGGTTCTGTGATAATACTTTATCCAAGCAAATGTGCTCCGTTCTCAAGATACCATTCCCTTTCCCCCAGACAATTACTCAGTGAGAGGGACCTGTGGAAGAATTCCAGTGTCACTTAAATTCATGCTGAATTGCAAACATATTTTCTGTACCTGGAATTGTCACATGTACACTTCAGATCAACAGCCTTTACTCAGTAGTTTTCCTGGGACATCAGTGACCTCCTGATGTGCTAGGATGGAGACCTCCATCTCCCAAGGAACATCCCTTGGGAGATGGAACCAGAACCCATGTAGAACTCTTGAGGGGTGGTGGTGGTGTTGTTATTTTGGTTTTGTTTTTGAGAAAGAGTCTTGCCCTGTGACTGGGCTGGAGCATGCAGTGGTGTCATCATAGCTCATAGCAACATCAAACTCCTGGGCTCAAGTGATCCTCCTGCCTCAGCCTCCTGAATAGCACCATGCCTGGCTAGTTTTTCTATTTTTTCTAGAGTTAAGGGTCTTATTTTTGCTCAGGCTGGTCTCAAACTCCTAAGCTCCAGTGATCCTCCCACCTGAGCCCCAAGAGTGCTAGGATTGCAGGCATGAGCCACAGAGCACGGCCAAGGTTCTTCGTTTACTTCAGGGACCAGTAAGAAAACAATAATAACAATATCCCCTGATTAAAGAAAACTATATTAGGTAATATAGTTGTGCTTTCAATAACAATATTAAAAATAATAATCATAGATAATATGTGTTGAGCACATCCATGGACCAGACCCTCCACTGACTACTTTTCCCATTTTCCAGATTAGAAGCTGAGGTGTTAAGTAAGTTACTAAAAGTTAATTCACAATACTAGTTTCTAGGCCAGGAATGGTGGCTTACACCTGTAATCCTAGCACTCTGGAGGCTGAGGCAGGTGGATTGCTTGAGCTCAGGAGTTCAAGACTAGTCTGAGCAAGAGCAAGACTCTATCTCTAAAAATAACTGAGTATTGTGGCAGGCTCCTGTAGTCCTAGCTACTTAGGAGGCTGAGACAAGAGGATTGCCCAAGAGTTTGAGGTTGCTGTGAGCTATGACACCATGGTACACTACCAAGGGCAAAAAAGCAAAACTTTTTCTAAAAAAACTACTTTCTATGTGACTGATCAGAGATTTGAACCCTGGTCTAGAGAAAATCATAATCACAAACTTGTCATTGGTACCTAGCACATAAGGGTGCAGAACTAAATACCTTCTAAGGTGTCGTATTAAACCCCTTTAGAGTCAGTTAAAAGAATTAGAGATCTCTGGCTTAAAAGGGCTTCTAACTAGGAGCTCCTAATGAACTTTCAAGCCTTGCAATACTTAAGACATAGAAGAAGACAAGAATCCTTAAAGTTGAGTGGCCCATGACTGCTATGCTCCAAAAATAAAACAAAACAAAAAGTCCACGTCCTCATAGCAATAGGCAGGAAGATCTCATGTCACCCTTCACTGTCTTTCTCCTAATTCAAAAATACAAATTCTAAAATGCATGGACAGAGCCATTCCTGTTTTGCCACTCATATTTCTACACTCATTCAGATAACATAAACACTACCAAGTGATTAGGTAAAGGTAGCAAGGAAGCCACCAGGGACGCACTACATCGTCTGAAGAGTGGTCCCACTAGTAAAACCCAAAGGGCAAGAAGAAATGAGGAAAATCCTAGTGTCTTTGCATATTGGGAATTTTAATTGTATGTGCTCCATTTTTCTCTGAAAATTAGGAAGTCAGGCATTGACTGGGTTGAAAAAATAAAAAACCCTTCTTAGTGACCAGCAGAAGAGCAGAAAAAAAATCAGACCAGGAGATCAATGTGAGATACCACTACAGATCTGAGAAAGGGATTTCAGCAGCACCCACCTGGGGACTGAGTGGATTATCAAGATCAAACACAGACCCTATGTGAGCCAATGCTAGATTCAAACAATTCTCTTCCCATTTAAAATGGATAAATGGGGCGGCGCCTGTGGCTCAAAGGAGTAGAGTGCCGGCCCCATATACCGGAGATGGCAGGTTCAAACCCAGCCCCAGCCAAAAACTGCAAAAAAAAACCAAAAAAAAAACAGAACTAAAATGGATAAATGGAAAGAACATGCAAAAATGAAAAAGATTAAATGCTCCTGAGGAAGAGTAAAGGGTGGTCAAAATGAAAATATTCAAAAATCATAAAGTGCAAATACTACTAGAAAAGATCGAAACAATTATGTTCTCTAAAGCAGAAGCTGAAAGCCATTAGAAGGAATAAAGATGAAATTAAAACTGGAGAATAAAATTTTAAATGAGATGAACAAGCAGCAACTGAGAAAACAAATAATGCACTGGTAGTATTAAGACCACTATCAAAAATAGTGAAATCGATCCAATGATTTGAGAGCCATACTTCCAATGACTTTCCCAGATACTGACAAGATACAGAAAAAAGCACATGTGAAAGAGAGTGACACCTGTCCCAGAAAGTGAAGACTTGAATCCAGAATTACAAAGGATTTCCAAAGAACACAAGAATGATTGGATAGAAAGAAATGATCAAAGACATAATAGAAAAAAATACTTTCTGAACTAGAACGGGGTGAAGAGGGAAGCACCTGCAGGACACTGGTAGATGGAGCCAAGCTTCCTGCATTCCCCACCAGATTTAATAAGACAGCTGCACAGGGACTCAGCCTGTGCTCTAGAACGGAGAGGAAAGAACTGTCTACAAAATTAGGTGGAACAAGGAGTACAATTTCACTAAATGCTTTATCTCTTACATGGAATTAAGAGATTAAGAGATTAATGAATGAATGAAGTAATTCTTTAGAATCACTTACATGGAAGCGATTCTAAAATTCTATTTAATTGTTGACTCCAATACTTAGAAAAATAAAGATCAAAGACTGGCTTCTGGTTCGGCGCCTGTGGCTCAATCAGCTAAGGCGCCAGCCACGTACACCTAAGGTGGCGGGTTCGAATCCCCAGCCCGGGCCGCCAAACAACAATGATAGCTGCAACCAAAAAATGGCCAGGCGTTGTGGCGGGCACCTGTGGTCCCAGCTACTCTGGAGGCAGAGGCAGGAGACTCGCTTGAGCCCAGGAGTTGGAGGTTGCTATGAGCTGTGATGCCATGGCACTCTACCCAGAGGGATAGCTTGAGGCTCCGTCTCAAAAAAAAAAAGCAAAGACTGGCTTCTGGAAATTTAAAGTGAAATAGAAAGGAAGATATTAATCTCAGTTATTAAAGAAATTTAAAACACAGAAAATGTCCATATATGCAACCCCTAAAACAAAAGAAATAGCAAAATATATAAAAAAGAAAACAAATCATGTTGAACCAAATAAGAGAAGTTTAAAAAACAATCCATATGGCAATAAGTATAAGTGGTTTAAATCCTCTTATTAGGACGCAAAAGTTCTCAGACTGAAGTAAAACATTAAATCCATATACCATGTTTCCCCAAAAATAAGACACTGTCTTATATTTATTTTTTTCTCAAGAAGACACACTAGGGCTTATTTTCAAGGGACATCTTACTGCACTGAAATTCATGGCATGGCTATGCAGATGGGCCATGCCCATCACTAGATCTTATTATCAGGGTAGGACTTATATTTAATAAATGCATAGAAATCCTGCTAGGGCTTATTTTTTGGGTAGGTCTTAATTTCTGGGAAACACAGTATCTGCTACCTCTAAGAGACAAACCTAAACATAAGTGTTCACATTACAAATAAAGGAAGGGGGGCAGCACCTGTGGCTCAGTGGGTAGGGCACCGGTCCCTTATATGGAGGGTGGCAGGTTCAAACCCAGCCCCAGCCAAACGGCAACAAAAATATAGCCGGGCATTGTGGCGGGCACCTATAGTCCCAGCTACTTGGGAGGCTGAGGCAAGAGAATAGCCTAAGCCCAGGAGTTGGAGGTTGCTGTGAGCTGTGTGATGCCACAGCACTCTACCAAGGATAACAAAGTGAGACTTTGTCTCTATAAAAAAAAATTAAAAATAAAAATAAAGGAAGGGCAAGGAGATATAAATATAATTAAATGGAAAAGTAGAAGAGATAATATCAATTCCTGGCAAAGCAGTCTTCAAACCAGAAGTAATTAAATAGGAGGAAATAGATTATATAATATTTATATTATTTATGTTGATAAACTAAGAATGATATAATTAAGCCACAACTGTAATTAATTTCTTTATGCACCAATTATCTTAATATCAAATGAGATAAATTAAAAACTATTAGAAAGGCAAGAAGAAGCTGGGAAGACCAAAATTTGTGTGCGTGCTTAATTTGAACATAAATTTATCCAATTTCAATAGTTCAATTAGGCAAAAAATTTGACATGGAGAATTTGCACAAATATAATTAATAATATTAAGGCTGCTAAATAACATTGGTTTCGATAAATATAGAATGTACCATCTTTAAAAGTATTTATAAAACCTTTACAAGAAATTTATGGCATTATGCAGATATGTCTAACAATACACACACAACAATAATACATTCCAAGAGTAAAAATTGCACAGGTTTTTTTGTCTACCCAAACACTATAAAGCTAGGAAAGGATAACAGAGAATAGTCAGCATCATACTTATTGACAAAACAAGAATCATTCCCATTAAAATCAGTACCAGTGTAAGGATGCCCACAATTTAATGTTCTCCTTGAAGTTCTAACCAACTGCAAAAATATGAAACTGACACACAAGATACAACTGTTGCAAGGAGACTAAAGTATTTTTATTTTCAGGTAACCTGATGAAATGTTTAGAATACCCAAAAACACCAAATTAAAAAATGTTGAAATTAATAAGATATATCACTAAAATGATGGCCACAAGCTATAAACAATGGTAGTTAAAAGACATATGGGAAAAATGACTCAATTCTCCACAATAACAAAAACAAAACCACAGAAGTGGGTGGCACCCATCGCTCAGTGGGTAGGGAGCTAGCCACATACACTGAGGCTGCCAGGTTTAAACCCGGCTCGGGCCAGCTAAAACAACAATGACAACTGCAACAATAACAAAAAACAAAAGCCAGGTATTGTGGAGCACCTGTAGTCCCAACTATTTGGGAGGCTAAGGCAAGAGAATAGCTTAAGCCCAAAGAGTTTGAGGTTGCTGTGATGCCACTATACTCTACCAAGGGCAACATAGTGAGACTCTGCCTCAAAAAAATAAAAATAAAAAATAAAAACACAGAAGTAACCCCAACAAGAAATATATGCAACCTAAATGAATAAACTATAAGTCATTCTTAAGAAGATTTTATAAACATGCTTCCCAGTGTGGGGGTGTAACACTATATATATCGTAAACAATGCAAAGATAACAGCTTTCACTTAATCTAACTTACAATTTCAAGGCCATTTATGTCAAAATCCTGAATTATTAGTGTTGTTTGTTTGTTACTTTGTTGGAGCTTATTGGAATTTACAAAGAGAATAAACATTTCCAACAACTTTATTGAGATACAATTTCCATGTTGTTAAAACTCGCCCATTAAAGTGCACAATTAAATGGCTTATGGTAAATTCGCAGGGTTGTACAACTGTCACCACAACAGGTTTTAGAACCTTTCATTACCCCTAAAAGAAACCTCATGCCCCTTAAGCCAAAATTCTATACCATGGTAAGAGATGAACAGTGCTATCATCTTCACTAGCATCAAGTATCATTATTTTAAGTTTCGAGGATAATGGTCCCACCAACATGGTTTCTAATGTGGAAGATACTTTGCTCACTGAGAGTAGAGACCCCTAAGAGGTGAACAAAAAGGCCCAGACCTCAGAGATAGCACAGGCTCAGCAAGGAGGAAGACTCAGCTAACCTTCCCAGAGCCTATTACGTTCTTGTATATTTTGATTACATCATAGTCATTGAAGAACTGTGTAACAAAAATTTAACTTTTTTTTTATTTTATAGATTATTGATACACAAAGAAATTTAATAATTTATCTAATGTATGTAGATTACAAATAAGAGGTGTAGAGGGATGTCTCTTGAGCTGGAGAACCTCCCAACCTGGCAATTCCACAGAATTTGCCATGTTCAGGCGCCTGGCATTGCTGGCAAAGCAGTCCTCCCCTGGGAAGCAAGCTCAGTGCTAGGATTTCACACACTACCTTCCTGAGAATAGCACATATCATAAGAAATGTATCCTTGGCTGGCCAATGCAGAGTTGAGGTTTTATCTGGGGTTAAAGTTTGGATTGGGTTGCAGGTGTCCTCCAACTACGGCCTGCGGGCCACATGCAGCCTGCCTAGGACATTCATCTGGCCGGCCGGGTGTTTTTGCCACCACTGCCTGCCCTGCTTAGCAGTCAACTCGACCCAGGGCCCACAGTCCAGCTCTCCACCAGTCTGAGGGACAGTGAACTGGCCCCCTGTTTAAAAAGTTTGAGGACCCCTGAGGGTTAGAATAAAGCTGAAGTTAGGGTCAGCGTTAGCATTGCAGTCACAAATTGATTAGGTTAGGATTTGAGTGAGGGCTAAAATTAGGGTTCAAACTGTGTTTAGGCTTAGGTTTAAGAGGAAGTATAAGGACAGAGGAAGACATAAAGTTCAGTATCAAGAAACAGAATAGGTGACAATTATCACTGAACTTTGAAAGTTGTTGGAGCTACAGGAAAATTTGCCTTGGGAGTAGAGACCATGACTTAGAGGAAGAAACAACACCCAAGATCCCAGATGAAGGAAGTTTGTGCATCAGAAGAGTCAATCAGTGGGTGTATCCAGCACAAAACAGGCAAGGCCTGTGAGGTGCCTGAGAGAATAGCCTTTATAGGCATGTGGAAGTCATTCTGTGAGGGCCCAACTTTTTCAGAACATTAAACAGGAAAATAATATGTAAGGTGACCAGATGTCCCACTTTTGGCGGGACAGTCCTGATTTTTAACAACTTGTCTCGTGTTCCACCATGTTTTAAAAATGTCCCAATATTTGGATTTTTGGAAAGAATGCATGACAAGCTAGGGAACAGTGGGAGAATAGGAAGCGAATATACAGTTTTCAGCTGCTGAAAAGGTTAATGTAACTCTATTTGGGAATGAAGAGGTTAATGTAACTTCATTTGGAAATGAAAAGGCTAAGGTAAACTCTACTCCCCTCCTGGGCAAGGTATCAGAAGGAGACTGGCTCCTTCCATTGCTGCTAGGCAAGGACAATTAGCTCAGAAGGAGCCAAACTGTCTGGAACAAACAAGTAGGGCCCGCCTGTGGAGTAAGGTGTCCAGACATCCCGCTTTTTAACAATTTGTCCTGCGTCCTGCATCATTTTTAAAAAGCCCCGATTTTTGGAAAGAATGCATGACAAGTTAGGGAACATGGGAAAACAGGAAGGAAATACACTGTTTTCAGCTGCCATGTGGCTATTTTGCAAGGATATTTGTTTTTTATATTATTTTTGTTAATTTTATAATGTTAAACTTTAATAATAAATAATTGTTGAGAACTGATTATGGAGAACTTCTTATCAAAATTTGCATTGTTGTCAGGCCCCACCCCCCCAGGTCCCACCCCCCCAATGATGTCCCGCTTTACCAATGTTAAAATCTGGTCACCTTAGTAATATGGTAAGATTCACATTGTAAGCAATTGCTGTGGCAGCTGGGTGGAAGAAGGGTGAGAGGGAATTGACACTGGAGCCGCAGAGGCCAGCTGGGCCTGCCCCATACCCACTATGCCCTCAGTTCCTACCATCTATCACTCACTCCCCCATCTGGCTACGAGCCTCAGGCTATTGTGCCTCAGGGCCTTTCTACTTGCCTCTCCCTCCACCTAGAAGGTTCTTCTTCAAGATATCCAGAGTTTAAAAAAAAAAAAAAAAGATATCCAGAGTTTATTCCCTTAATTCCTGAGGTCTCTGGTCAAACATCATCAACCCAGTGCTCCCCCTGCTAAATTAATTACAGCACATACACAAACATACTTCTTTCCTCCTTACCAATTTTTTCTCCCTTCTATTTTTCCCTGTTTACTTGGGATCAGTCAGTCTCTGCCTAAAAAGACACTTTAGCAAGGCAGGGACGTCATCTCCTTCACTGCTACATCTCCTGTTCTCAGAATAACACCTGCACATAGTGTGCCCTTAATAAATATGTGTAGAATAAATTAATTTAGTAAATATTTATTGAATTATTATGAAACACCAGGTAACTTCTATTAGGAGAGGCAGATACGGGAACAGATAACCCCAGGACAGTGAGGTGGGTGGCACAGAAGGGGTTTGTGCAGAATGTGAAAGGAAACCAAGAACCCAGCCTGGTGCAGATCAGAGAATTCTTTAAGAACAACAGTATCTAAAAACCAAATAGAAATTCACCAAGAAGAGGTGGGAACATCTCAGAGAGGTAAACAGAACCTATAGAAATTCTACAGTGAAAGAACAGTGGAAAGAGCCTTCTGTGTGATCCATGCACTGTAATTAGGACCAGAGTTCAAGGACATGGCAAGAGAGGAGCTGATGGGCTAGGCATTTACATAGTTTAAGTTTCTGTGCTCCATCCATGTGTACTACTCAGAGTTTTTAAGTCAATTATCAGATTTCAAAGTTAGATGCTATGAAAAGTAAAGGGTGGAATTTTTGTCTAGTGATCATTCTTCCCCATCCACCTTTCTATCCAGAAATGTATTTTTTTTTCAAAGTTCAACTCTTAAAATGCTGAGTTTTCTAAAAAAAAAAAAAAACCATAATGCACATTCTGCACTTGTGAAGGGGTAATTCTGGAGAACTTTACTATTATTTATAGACCTTTTGCCTTCCCTGAACCAAATCATTCCCTGGGGTCGCTTCTACAAGCAGTTGTCTATATCTATAAAAACGTCTCAACCAGTCAGTATCTTTGAGAAGAACTCGTCGACTTGGTCTTACCATCCAGTTAGCCAAGAGTGAACCCCAAACCCCTTTGGTTTTCCATCTGGAGGCTGAGGTCTTTTGTAGAATATAAAAGCATATTTTTCTGCCTCAATAGACGTTATGTTGACTCCTTAATGCCTGAGGATTTTCAGTTTTCACAGTTACTGTTCTGACCATCAGTGGATATGACTTTAAATTAAGAAACGGGATGGAATTATCATTTATTGAACACTATACTGTGTGCCAAACATTTACCCAACATTTTCAAACACATTGATCTTCACTCTTTCAAATCGTAAGCAATTGTGGTTCCTGTTTTCCATGCTGAAACTGTGCTAAATTTCCCTATGTCATGTAGGAGTGTAGAAGCCGTCCTATCTCCCACAGTCTTTTTTGAGCCTAAGCTGGAGGCAAAGTACCTAAAAGAGATTCCAGATCAGAGCATGACCTGCATACCTGTGAGTCAGGGACTCCACTCAACCTTCAGATTCTGATTGGCTGTTCAAGACTGTGGAGTGGGGCAGGGTAGACAGGCAGGTGCACCACAAAATGCCTTCCCAGTTAATTTGGATATACCAAGTAACCCTTCTGAGGAAAACTCATCTGTCCTTGCAATTGTCTATTCCAATAATTAGAAAGCAAAAGCAATATGTACATTTCCACCTCATTCAGCTCAGAATAATCAAGGTGTTTTGTTTACTTTGCTTTTGAATGAATTCTCTTGTTACTATAGGTCCTGTGTATTAGATGAAGTTTACAATAAGCTCAATTGGAATAAGAGTGAAAAATATCCATTTAAGCTTACAGCAATATCTGTGCACACTTATGACAAGATTTATAATCTCCTCACCTACCCATATGATTAATCAAACTCCCTCTACCCTCATTACATTGTTATATTTCATGCACCATGACATTGTGGTGGGCTAACTGGTCATTCATATATTCCATTTTTCTTGCCTTCTTTCTTCCCCCTTCTGTCATGTATGAGTGCCAATGATCGGCTTTGAGATTAGTGAGGACTAAGGTGTGGTCACCAGCTGATTGCTTTTCCCGTGAGTGTTCTCTGTTCTCGTTCTCTCGCTTTGCCATCGTCTGCAAGAACTCAACAATCGTGCTCTCCTCTCCTGTGGATCAGGAGTTAAAGTTGCCCCAAACCTCCTCTCCTGAAAATGAAGTCAAGGACTCTATTTGACCAGTTCCTTGCCTAGCTCTTTCCCTCCAGTCCATGGTAGTAAAAAATAAACAATCCAAAAAAATTAAATAAAGAATCTGCCATTTTACCTTGTTACATTATTTTCTCAATGATGACACATTGGTGGGGTACGGAGTTACCTATAGACTATCGTTTGAGTTGCAGGCGCTAAATTCTTTCTAGAACATGCTATCACGAGGCTGAAATGCCACCTGTGGGTACAGGGTGTCCTTTGCCTTATGAGTGACTTCATTTACCAGCTTATTTACCAGCTTCTCAGCCTTCTCTTGGCTCTCAGTGGGGTCCCAGGGCAGCCTGAGCAAATGTGAGAATTTGGGTTGGTTCACCCACTTTGCACACACCAGAGAGAGAAACAGAAAACCAAAAGAAAGGGAAGGAAGAAATTAGACAACAGAGGAATATGGCTATAAAAACTAAAAAGTCAACTACACCCTCTTTTCTTTTCAAAGACTCATCTTTAATTCTATTATCTCACCTCTAAAATTTTTCATATTACAGAATACTTGCTCTTGTACTGAATCTCTAATAAATGTGTGTGGACAGCCAGTGACTATTTCACTCCTGGGGCATCCTAATTCCAGTGTCACTTACTTTACCTGATATTCACTTTAATTTTCTTCCTTTGGTTCCCCTCTAATTTTGTGAGATGGCCCTTACTGGACAGGCCACAAAAAGGGTTGCTTTCTCCCTCTGGAGACAAAGACAATCTTAGTCACATAGACCCCAAACCCAATGTGGGAGTTTCTTATCTTCAGTGACCATCTCCTTGGAACATAGAGAGATGCACAGTATGCTATATAAGCCCCTGAATTATTAATATTTCAAGACTAATTCCAGTTATTTTTAAGCATCTTCATTTGGGAGCAAAGGTACCATTTAAAGTCCTCTGTGTAACTAGGGATAAGGCTGGTCTTTGTTACATTAAGCCAGGTTTTCCAAAATACATTTGGCAGAACACTAACTTCTAATTACCTGGAGAAAACAAAGTGTCTGTGGTTAAACAGTGTCTATTAAGAGTATACTAGACTTGCTAAAAAGTGCCTTTAACATGCTGTTGAACTTTGAGATTCACCAAGAACATTTTGTAATTAATAAGTGCTCCATCTTTTCATGGCTCCATCTTTTCATGTGACTTTATTTTGAATGAACCTCAGTCTCTGTCTCCCTCCTGTCAACCTGTGGCTCTGTGAGTAGGGCACCGGCCCCATATACCAAGGGTGGCGGGTTCAAACCCAGACCCGGCCAAACTGCAACAAAAAAATAACCAGACATTGTGGTGGGCGCCTGGAGTCCCAGCCACTCAGGAGGCTGAGGCAAGCGAATCACCTAATCCCAAGAGCTGGAGGTTGTTGTGAGCTGTGACATCACAGCACTCTACCAAGGGTGACAAAGTGACACTCTGTCTCTAAAAATAAAAATAAAAATAAAAAAATTTTTAAAAAGAACTTAGCCTAGGTCAATTTCTTGTTACCCTCCACCTTCCCTCCAAAAGAGGCTATGACAACTTCACTGAAACAAGGGCATCTCCTGGAGATATTACCTATCACCTTTCTCCATTGTCTGCTCAAAACCCCTTCCCTGCTATGTTGACTGTGGTTGGTCAGAACGGGATAAAGGCTGTCTACTATGCAACTTCCTCAGAAAGAAACTTTCTACTCATTTCCCACAGGATGAAAGGCAGGGTGGGGGGGCTGCTTGGGACTATTATTAATTGTGATAACAACAATAAAAACTGTAGCTCTTTTTTGTTCCTCTCCATCCTTACCAGTTTTAGCATTGATCTTTATCTGAAATTACAAACATTTCTCTGACAATTTGCTTCCATCCAGAACATCTGGTATCTGGCCAGAAACTGTAAATTGATGCTCCCGCTCTAGTGTCTGACTTGGGAAAGGGGCCGGGGGGGATGGTGGGAGCAGGGGAACTGTGGAGACAGACGCTGCTGAGACATTTAAAATGCATGCTCCCCTAATAGGAAACAGAGCAGACTGCGATGATAAAGAGAAGGGAATGAGAGAAGGCGCTTGCTGTGAAGGGGGGCAGGGGAGGCCTAAAAGGATGGGCCTTGCAGTGTGCAACAGGAGTGGGTTGCCTGATAAGACGTGATAGAAAACCATGCGATAAAAGAAGTTTGGCCAGCAGCAGCCAGTCTAGAAGGCGGGCACAGAGTCAGCGGACATGACAGTAAAGGGTGACAGAAGCTGGCCAACCAGAGAGCTCAGCACAAGAGGAGGGATGGCAAGGTGCCCGGTGGCACGCTGGGGTCAGAGAGGAATGCCATCGTCTTGCCAGCTTCCAATCAAGGTGCATCTTTTACCCAGGGAGAAACCCACCAGGCCAACGGCTGATTGGCTAGAATGAATGTAACCTTACAGGTGGACCGATTCTCCAGAAGGAATTTAGTGGGAAGAATTGCTGTTTATATCAAGGTGTGGCCATAAAAAAAGAAAGCAGAAGAAATTCAGCCCCTGCTTTCATTACTACACAACTTAAGCAGTTAACCAAAAGTCTTTCAGGCATTCACTGAGTCAGTCTTGCAACAAGAATTTGTGGAAAACCTATTATGTTCCAGCCTGGGATGGCAGGCCAGGCACTGACAAGACACAAGTCATAGTCTTTAGGAACTTCTGGCAATGTCCTGGTGGTAGACTGGACCAGACTCCTGCCTTGCCTCTTGCACAGTTTTATCATGAGGATCTTAGTTCACCAGATGTGAACTCAAAGCCATAAATACAGAAAACAGCACCAACTGGGCGAGCTGCGTGACATTATCCATGGAGCTCTAAGTGCTAACATTTTGGGTCCAAAGTAACCAAAATCCAATTCTGGACCTTTGCTCTTCTTCTTTACAAAGGTTTCAAGATTCATGAATGATTGTGTCACTTCCTGTAACAGGAACTGGCCTGGTTTATCAGAAACACATTAGGCCACTGCTTCAGGTGACCTTTATTAATGCTTCCTTGTAAATAGGGAGAACTTGCCTAAAAGGGATGTCCTTAAAGTCAAACTGGAACAAAAGGTACTGCTTTGTCTGGCACAGAAAACATGTTAAAAGCCTGAGGCAGTGATGAAAGGGAACCCACTCTTTAACCCACAGATTTTATGCTCAGCATCCCTAGACTCACTCAAATTCAAAAGGTGTTCAAAGCAGAGATTGGGAGCTCTTGGCCCTGTGTGCCAGATGGTGGGTCCTACCACAGGCTCAGGAAGCACCACACCCTCAGGGCTGTGCAGCTGCCACCCGCTCCCTAGCCCTGAGAGCTCTCCAGGGGCCGTCAGCACCCTCACCACACACACTCTCTCCCCAGCTCAAGGAGCTGGGAGTTGGTAAAATATCAGAAGGGACTGGGCCAGTCCCAAGCTTACAGTCAATTTCACACATCTAACCCACTGCCCACTGACTCTGAGGGCAGGTTTTATTATTTTCATTGTGTTAAGAGATACCTAACAAGAAATTTAAATTTACTATCTTAACCTTTTCTGAATGTACCCTTATGCAACCATTACCACTATCCCTCTCCAACACATTTTCATCTAGAATTCTGAATCTGTTAAACAACACCTCCTTATCTCCACTTCTTCCTAGCCCTTGGCAATTGCGGCTCTACTTTCTACTTCTATAAATTTGGTCACACCAGGTACCTCAGGGTAGGTGGAAACATGTACTATAAGTAATTTGTCCTTTTGTGTGTTGCTTAATCTGGTTAGCATAGCTGTGTCAAGGCTTGTGGGTGTTGCAGTGTATGTCAGAAGTTCCTTGCTTACTAATATTCCATTGTAAGTATATATCACATTTTGTTCATCTATCCACCCATCGATAGAAATTTGGGTTGTTTGCATCTTTTGGTTGTTGTGAATATGTGCATAAGCATGCAAAGTTCATTCAAACCCCACTTTCCATACTTGTAGGTATGTAACTAGAAGTAGAATCTCTGAATCACATGGTAAATCTATGTTAGTTTTCTGAGGAACTATCGTCACATCTTCTACAGCGACTATGGCATCTTACATGACCACCAGCAGTGCACAAGGACTGCAATTTCTCCACATCATCCACAACTCTATTTTCTATTTGGAGGGGGGGAGGGACGGCAGTGGAGGGGAGTGGACGTTAGCTATTATAGTGTATGTAAAGTGGGCATCTCATTATGGTTTTGACTTGTATTTCTGCAGTGATTAGAGAGTGACCTTGAACATTTTTTCATGTGCTCATAGGGTTTGAATTGAGTCTCTGTCTCATTTCTAGAATTTCCATCACCCACTATCACCTCTTGTAAACAACCAGCAGGTTTCTCTTGAATTCTTCCTCTTGCTAGTAACAGTATGCTTCACTCCCTATGTCTCCTCTCACCATGCCCCCCTCTCCCTGGGCCTAAGCCTGGGTTACTCAGGATGATGAATTTGCTTGCCCTGAGCACACGAAAACTAGTGGAAATGGGAGGCTGGCTCAGTGCCTGAGAAATCTAGCCACAGTTTTAAAAGTTTTCACCTGTAATTCATTGATAGGTCCATGTGTTTCCAGAGAAGCAAGAGCCATTTCATTTTTTCATTCATTAAATAAACTTTCGTTGAGCAAGTACTTGCAACCAGCACTGGCTTAGAGGTAATTGTAACATAGTTCCTTATCCTTTTGGAGGGCTTGTGAAATATCAGTCCAGAGGACCAAAGGCAGGTCTTCACAACTAAATAATTTTACGTGTAACTATTTTATTTGCTCCCTTGCTCTCTTCTTATTTTAATTAGGCCGCACTAGTCCATGTAAGTAATGTCCTATCCCTGGGCAATATAAGCAGGGATTAAGAGATGAACTCCTATTACTTAAACTCTCTAAGCTTCAGTTTCTCATAATTTTTAAAGGGTTTAAGCTTACCAAATGTCTAGCACAATGCCTGGTGCATAATACTCAAAAATCTTAGCTATCATCATCACCACTATTACTAAACAAACAACATCCTTTTGTTCCTTTATTTGCTTGGAGTTCTCTGGTTTCTAGCTCTGATTTTTGTTTTTTTTTTTAGCAGGAGAAGGAAGGAGGGAGCTCTGATTCCTGTCTTTTTCCTCCTCTGGCCATAGGTGGTCCTCCTAAAACTAAAAGGCCAACCACCTGCTGAGCCCTCTCAAGTATCTCTCTGGATTTCCCTGCCTACCGGGTCTCATCAGGAATACAAGAGCAGCCCTTAGACACAAATCTGTGTAACTGTGATATCAGCAAAGGGAGTATATTTCAATTAGATACAGGGACCTGACAAGCAAAATGACTTTTATAATTTCCAGAAACTATTTTCCCAAGAATCCATTATGTCAAAATCAGGGTGTCACACAAGACCAGTTACAGCAAACTGAAGTCTGAGGCTTCTCAGGCTGGGACAAGCTCACAGACTTCAGAAGCCTGATCTCCAGACCTCTGTGTGTGATCACTTGGAACTCAGGCTCCTAAGAAGTCATGCTGGGGTTCAAATCCAGCAGCTGAGGCTTTCTCTGAAACTGTCCTGGGTGACACTGCTGTGAATCACATCTGTCTTTCTTGGATTTAGAGTTTGGAAAGCTGTCCAAGTCGGCTTCCCAACCACCTCACACCAGTTTCCATTACAGGAGCCCTACTTGTCAGTTTCAATTCTAAGCTGCCCACGTTTTACTCTTGGAAATAAAAACATCCAATTGAGGAACTCACTTCCCTGGGTTGTGAGTTTTCCTTGTTGGTGTTCCAAGCTCTATCCAAAAGAGATACACAGAAGAAAGTTGGAGCTCATTAATGTTAGAGCTAACAGTTAGATTTAGCAGTTTCAGGAGTGAAGGAAAGTAGATGGAAGGAAAACAAATCCTTTTCCAATGCCATCCCTGAGTAAGGCCACCTTGAAGGACTGCACGTCACTTGTCACTGAAATTAAAAAGAGAGAGAGAGAACAGTCCCCCCCCTCCCCAAATAAAGAGTGACAGCGCCTTGAGTTCAGTCGACCAGAAGTCAGAAGCACGAAGCGCCTCCATTTGTGAAATGGTAATAAAGTGCCCACCACCTGCTTCCGAGGGCTGGTGTGCGGGTCTGTGTTCATTTCTGAGAGGGGCTTGAGATCCTTGAGTGAAAGGTGTGATGCACAGTATTATAATTCCCACCACAGGGGAACATATGGAGAGGGAAAGAAAGTGTATAGATACGTATGTTTCTGTTTAAACTCTGTGTGCAATGCTGACTTTTATCTTATTTTGCCTTTAAGCTAAACTGCATGGGTCACATTTAGAGCATATGTTGTTATCATTCGCCTTTTTTAGCTCAAGAAAATTGAGTGAATAACGGGCATTGTTTCCTTGTTTGCCATGGTTAGCGTGGTTGCGTGTTTAGAAATCTCTGACTCGGCCCACAAAATAGTAGCTTCTCTTATTATTGTCACACTGAGGGCGAGGGGTTCAGTCTGCATTTCCTCCTATTCCGTCATCTGTGGATATTATAGATCCTGTCTTGAATATGTGAAAACGGCAGAGTATTATGTTTCAAGTGAAAATTTCTTTTCACTTTCTGCGACAGAAAGAATGGCCGATAAAAGCGTGGTGCTCTTGCACACCCGTATGCCTCTCACTCACAGCCTCTTAATTGGTCTAATGTGCTTCTCACTTTTTTTGCTTTTTTCCTATAATGAGCTTTCACATTAGTGGTCTTATATTTTAAACCCTTGCCAAGGACACTGGCCCCAGAAGTGTGCTAGGGAAGAACCTAAGCTTCTACAGAAGGTCTCTTTCTCAATTGGACTTTAATTAGAAACCAGGTGGTAAAACCCCAAAAGGTTGATGGTATTCCTTGGATGTGAGATGTGAAATGGGTTTAAGTAACACTGTATTAGTCATGAGGCAGAAATGGAGTCATGTTGACATGACTTGAAAGTAGCATTGTTGAGTAAATGAATATGTGAGAAGCACTTGCTAAACTAAATGAGTTTTGCAGTTGTGTGCACATTTGTGTAATCCTGTTTATTGATGCCTGAAACAATTTGCAAAATAGAAACAAATCCATGAAGAAGAAATATGTTTGGAATTATTTGTTTATATGACAATTTAGAAAAAACCACACAGGAATCCAACTGCCACATTTCCTTCACTAAATATACCATATGTGGAAGCTTCCCCTTAGAAAATGTAACAGCAACCTTTCTGTCTGACACGGAACAATACGGAACCGCCCTACATCTTTTACTTGCTTACTCGACTGCTTTCAATGTGACAGTTTCGTAAAATTTTTTTCAGCTGAACAAAAAAATATTAGAATACTTGTACTATTGTTGTCTTTTAGAAGCTGATGAGTTTCTCTTAATGTGATATGAGTAAGAGGAATGATTTTAACAGAAAAATATATATTTGTACATTTTCCTGAAAAGTAAATCCAGGTATTTTTAAGGAAATACTTATAAGTTTGCCATGGGCACTATTCTTAAGCACTTCACAGATATTAATTCATTTAGTTCACATTTTGATTCCTCCATCACTATGATTATTTCCAGTTGACAGATGAGGAGCATATGACACAGAGAAGTTCAGTAAATTCCTCAAAGTCACACAGCAGTATGTGGCGAGCCAGGAGTCAGACTCGGCGTGAGGGCTTTAATCATTACATTGCTGCCTCACCACAGAACACAGTCTCTGTGTATTAGAGATTTTTTTTTTTTTAAGAAGACCTCAGGTTCCTGGTTTAATTTGTCATCTGGACACTAGCATTTTGTTTCTGAAGCTCCCTGGCTGGACACAGTCTGGCCCCAGGCCTGCTGACTGTCCTTGGTTCAGTGAGACTTCCCTCTTATCCCCGCTTCTCTGGGCCTCCACTTCTAGGGAGGAACACTTGTTGCTGTCTGACTCAGTTAAGAAGGACAAGTAGCCTCAGCCCTGCCAGCTGCAATCCCACACTGGATCACTTCTCCAGATTTGAGGTTAATCAACTGCAAATTCCATTAGCTTCATACCGGGTGAAAATAAAGAACAGACGGCCTCACGTGGGAGCCCGAAGGCAGGTGCGGCCCCTCCAGGCTGGCCTGCAGGTACCCGTCTTTCCTCCTGCCTAGGAGCAGCGCCTTTGATAGGGAGGTGGATCAAAGAAGGGCTGTCCCAGAAACGCGCACCCCCACGTGCACCACAGATGGGTTTTTGTTGTTTTTTTTTCTGGAAAGACACAGAATTTGAAACTTTGATTCGTTACATTCTGGCTGCGATGGGAACGTTTCCTAGGTACACGGTGGTATGCAGCTGCGGTAGGGATGCAGTGTTGACAACCGATTTCTCTGCCCACTAGACAAGATGGGGAAGAGTTAGGTTCAAAAAGGCTGCTGTGACTGTGAGGTGGTCCTTACTTGAGCTTTAGGCTTCTTTTCACTGGTCCTGATGTAGAATGGCACCAAAACACAAAATAAAAGCCATTTTCCAAAGATCGCTGATGTTTTTCAAAGAAGAACAAAAGTGAACTTGGTAGGACATATTCAAATACAAGCTGTTAGTTTCTCATTAATCTAAGTTGCCCAAACAAAAGCTTTGCTGGTGGAATGAAAGAAGTATTATATAGCGGCATTGAGTGAGTTGGCAATTTCCTTAAAAATGCACAGTGCCATTGGTCTCCTCATGTGACGCTTCCCCAGGATCAGGTGAGAGTTCAATTTCCATTTGACTTTTTAAATGCCATATGGTCATTGTCTAAGCCCTTTTCACTTTCCCCGAATCCCTGCCCCACACCAGGGGCTTTTATAATTTTCCCTTGTTTAATTGCTTATCTCTTCCTAGCCCAGATTAAGGAAGTATCGTCACTGTTAAAAACAGAAGGAAAAAATAGCAATCATGCCATTGGTGGGAACTTACAAGCTAACCCACCCTGATCACAAATGGTCCCTTTCTCATCATAGTTTGTGGTGGAATGAAAGATGCAATTGTCTGGAAGGGATGAATATGGGATCCATGCTGGCTTGGGGGTCAGAGGCCACTGCGTGCAAAGGTCCCTTTCTCTGGCACAGCCCCCTTTGTGTAGCATAGTTTGGCAGCTATCCCCTCGCGCTGCGGTTACCTGCCAGTGCAGCTGGTACTGTGTCTGGTGCAGACAACAAGCGTCACTCAGCAACCAGCGGCCCTGCATGGGGCCGCTTTTCTCAGATGACAAAGAAAGATGGGCTATACATTCTACCACCACTGCCCATTAAAAGGACTCTTAAATTGCATTACTACAAGTTATTGTTAATTATGTAGTAGTCACTGGAGCTGTAGGAGCTTTCCGGGGAAGACGGTTCAGCTATATGCCCAGAGGAGAAGGAAGTAAGGGAGGGGGTAACCACCGGGACAAGCTGTAGCCTGGAGCACAAGAATTGGTGATAGGGGACAAAAACTCATCTGCCACGTAAAACCCGAGTGGCATGAATAGGGGAAGCCCTTGGTTGTGATGATCAGCTCTGAAGGTTGGTAATGTGACTGGTGAAGAAAGACTCAATCAGCTGAAAGAATCTCTGATATATGCAGTTTGGAAATTGTCCTGCCCACCCTCCATTCAAAAAGTCGCATTTTTTTTTCCAGCATTTTCATTTAAAAATAATTTTAAGCAATTTATCACTTGGCTGTAATGCATTCGCTCTGAGCTGAAATCAAGACGCCCTGCAAGGTGGAGATAAGGCCTGCTTGAAGGTTGGGGAAAGAGGACCAGAGGGTGCCTATTGTCACATAGCCAGAAAATTAAAATTAAAGTGATGTGTTTACCTCATTTGACCATCTGGGGTAGAAATATTGCTTTATTGGTGTTACATTTTTCAAGGGTGGATTCTTTGAGATGTTTTTGTTGCAAGGGTCCAGTTCTGTCCACTATTTTGGGAATCAAATCAATATGTCCCTGTGCCCTCAAACAAGGGGCAGCCCCTCAAGTGTGTGTGTTGGATTCCTTTGTGCTGTCTTCACCCAGCATTTGTTTCCTCTCCCTGCCCCTCTAATGGCTCCAAAGGCAGTGACTGAGGTTTTCAGGTCTGGTAATTCATTTGCTTGTCCCTCAACAAAGAACAACACACACGCAGTTTCCAAAAAGGGTTGGTCATGGGGCTGTATCAGTCTTCTTTGGCTTATTTTGAGGGTTTTTTTGGCCATTGAAATGAGATGACGCTGCTCTCGAAATGTCTGGCAAGTTTTTCATGATATGTACCAAACTCTAGCAGGGAGAGGATCCCAATTTGATGTAATTTCATTGCAACAACCCAGTCACGCTACTGTTCCCTGCTCCCCATCCCCCATGCTTCTCCACACTACACCCACACACACATACCCCAACCCCTCCTGCCAATCCTCTTCAGATTAAAAGGAAATCCAAGGGAAACAGGGCACAATGGGGGCAGATGAAAGTCCACAGTCTTCAGTTTCTATCTTTCCTTCTTGTGTCTAATTTTCCGCTTCTTGGTTGTTCTGATCTCAGCTATTTGCAATAGTTATATATAATTTAACATTATACAAAAGTATTGTCATATCAAACATAGTGAAATGGATTCCAAAAACACCATCTGGTATTTGGGAATGCACTGTGAGTTGGGAACGTGAGAAGAGATATTCTTTGCCACTTTGCTTGGGACCCAGCCATTAGCAGTGTAATTGCCAAGAAAAGGTGACAGGCTCCAGGCTTAAAACAAGCGGGTTCCTCCCTCCCCTTTGCCTATTAACTCTTGTGAGTCCTAAACCGTACTGAAAAGGACTCCGAGGACAGAGCAGTTTAGAACAAAAAGAGAAGAAAAGAAGAAAGATATAGAACTGTGGATCTAATGAAAATGAGAGGAAATACCTGCTGCATGGTGGTTGTTGTCTAACAAAGAAAGTAGAATAACGGGAAATAGAAGGAGTCCGAGGCAGGAGAGTGGGGACTGGAGATCGAGTTAATTGTGCTTTAAAGTTATGGGGGTTTTCAGTGGATTTGCATGATGAGAGTTTTAGTCCAAAGCCTGTTTCAAAATCCTCATTAGTTCCCTCTAATCCACCTAAAATTATGGAGGCCTGGTTTGTGAAGGTCATCGGTGACAATTCAGAGCTATTTAATTTCATGGCGGTTTCCACCCACTTCTTTATATGAAAAATAAGAATTAATAACTTGGAATTGTCTTCTGTAGCTACAGTTTTGAAGACTGCTAGGTGAGAGAAACAAAGAAATAAAGACTGTACTCTCTCACAGACCTATACTTTGCTTAACCACTTTGAAATGAGAGCAGTATTTAAAAAAAGAAAATCTTGTATAACAAGGAAAAGTAGTTATCCTACTGGACAGAAATCAGAAAGAGGAGGAGATAAAAATAAGGAAACAGCAGGAAAAAAAAAACACTTAAACTTCTTATAGTTATGTTCAATCTGGCATTCACAACCTGGGTCTGTATCAGTTTCAAACTACAAAAATAGTTTACAAGGGTCACAGTCGGTTTTTTTTTTCCACTCGGTGTGTCAGAAGTTAGGATGTGCGACCCAGAACTGCCATTCCATTACACAGAACAAAATGATATCTGGTGGGTGGATCGAAAGCTTGCCAAAGAAGACACAGTGAAAGCGAACCCTCTCCGTCTAGCTCCTGTTTTTAAATATTTATATCTCTGGCAGACTTTTTTGGGGTAGAGGAAACTGAAAGCTCTTTTGCTATCTGTCATTTCACCCAGGCAAACGAGAGTCTCACGACTTGATTTTCCTCGAGTTTGGCACCAGGAACAGACGATGGCGTTTCTTTGGGACAGTGAATTTCTCTTTGTGGAAAAGTGGCCTGGACCAAGGATTTTTACAAGAGCCAACAGCCGCTTTCCATACCCACTTGGGGCAGGGCCAAGTTCCCATTAGCACTGCTGTTACAGCTCAGGCCTGCCTTGCAGCCGGCCGGTGCCAACTGTGGTCATGGCCTGTTAGGAAATCTACCAGAGACACTGCCATGGGCCTGGGTGGTGTCACTCCTGGAAGCTGGGCACTCCAGCTCTCCAGCCTGCCTCTGTCAGGAATTCTCTTGGTGATGGTCACTTTTCCTCTCCCTGTACCCACCCTGGATCTCCCTTTCCAAGGAAGCAGTCAGCAGACTCAACTGCCTCTTTTTTTTTCTTCTGTGTCTCACAGTCACCTCTGCCTCCTACCTAGTTCAGGGCCTGGGATACTGCTTAACCTTCCAACAGCAACATCACAGTGTGCAGACCCGTGGTTATGAGCATGGGTTTTAGACTCCAACAGATTCTGCATCTTCAGTATGATCTGCTTCCTCCTTGACATGGCCTTTGCCTCAAAATAGTAGAGCAGACCACTTCTAACAGGAGTGCTATACGTACTACATGAGATGGTTGGTGACAAGCCCTGGGCCCTGCAGTGACTGCTGAAGTTGCTGTTATAATCAGCAAATGCACACGGTTACACCAGGAAGCCTTTCAATATACCCTCTTTCTGTCCCAAGTATGCAGAGATAGATAAGACCAAAAAAAAAAAAAATGACTTCACAGGGTTCTCCACTGGGAGAGACTGGTTCATCAACTCCAGAATGGTTTCCACTTTCTTCCTCAATTTACATGCCCTTTAATTTCCAACTTTTATACGACATTTCTATGGCTTATTTGGCAATAACAATAACCAAAACTATAACAACCGTGGCCTTGACCCAAGCTTTTCCATATTCCAGACCCTGTAATGATACCTTTATACCTATTACCTCATTTCATTCATCAGGTATACACTACTAACCATGATTACAAGAGAAAACCTGGGGGACTGGAGAGGCTATGTCACCCACCGAGGGTCATGCCAATGTGTACGCATGGAATACAACGTGTATACATTGGCAGGAATAATTTCCTTTTGTTTCCTTAGCTGGAGGGATGAACTTGATTCAAAATTCTAAGGTTCTCTTCTAACCCTGACACTGACTAGCTCGTAAGCTGTTCCAGACAGAAGCAGAGTGAGCTATAGGGGCCATAAAAATTATTCTTTCCTAAATATTTTTTTAGCATCTACTATGCACTTTGGATGCTCTGACAGACACACAAATAATTCAACACAAATTCTTCCTTCCCTCAAGAATAACACAATCTAAAAGAGTCACAGAAGCCTGTTCGTAAGTAACCATGACACACAGCAGAGGAGCAACACACTGCATTAGAGGGTCAGGAGAGGGAGCGTCTGGACTCTGTCACCTCCAGAGGGCTGGGTCAGAGGAGACATCAGGAAGGGCCTGACCTACAGGTGATAATGAATGTGCAGAAAGGCCAAGGAAAGCTGTTCCAGGTGGAGAGAAACAGATGAGCAGAGGCTCACAGGTAGGAAAGTGTCAGGTGTGTCACGATGAGAGTTCAAGACTCTTGCAATAGACCCAAGAAAAGTTAATGAGGACATGGACTTGGTTGGTATCAGAACTGAGAAGGGAGACTAGATGTCAGAGACAGTGGTACCTTGCCAAATTTTATGCGCAAATTTGTTTCTTAATAAATATTCCTTGATGAGGACAACATATGCTGTCACTTAATAAGTATTCCTGATGAGGAAGTCATGTGCTGAGCTGATGAAAAAAAAAAAAACTCAGTCACTCAGGCTCAGGTTTTTATTCATTCATTACTTACACATCCGAATGCTTGTGAACTAAGCTCTGCACTGGATGAGGTCCTACAGATACAAAAATGAGCACAGCATGGTCTGTTCCTCTTAGGCATCCGCAATCCAGGGGCCAAGGCAATCACAGAAAGAGGTAATTTTAAAATGGTGTGGCAGGGCAGAAGTAAATGACAAAACCAGGGCCCTGGTGACCTAGACAGAGCAGGGCAATGCTGCCCAGGGCTCTGTAAGAAGGCAGCACAGAAAACTTGAGCCCAGAGCCAGAGTGAAATTCATTCCCTTCCTTTGAGTAAAAGGACTCTGTGAGTCTGCAAAGCCATGTATGGGTGTTCCTTGTCACTTTCCTACTGTTTTTCACAACCACAACTTTGACATTAAGTCCACCCGGGGTAGGGGGTTGGGGGGGGGGAAGGACGTTGTATTTTTAGAGCTGAAGGAATACCCTGAAACTCCTGTGGTCCCCTGGCTTTCAGATGCTATGGAATAAATATGTGTGTTTCTTTTTTATTAATAAAATGTTATTTTATAATTTCCAATTGGTAATAGTTACTTCTTTGAGTTCCGCCTTAAAAAACAATGAGTTTATTCTGATGAACCCTACACTAAATATCAGAATTATTGATGATACTTGCAAACGCATCAGCCTCTGTATTGTCTTTACTTTGGTGTTTTGATTTGAATGCCCGGCCTCAAAAAAATTCTGACTGCACTGAGAAGTGGAGAAACATCTGCAGTCCTCTCGTTTGTTTGTTTTTTGTTAACAGCTTGACTCACAATCTCAAGATACTCTTCATTTAATGTAGGCCAGAAGCTTGAGTGGAAGGCAGGAGAGTGGGACGTGTCTGTTTCAATGTTGAACCAGTAACAGTACTTACGATGGTTCTCTGTATTCTTTGGTGTATGTGTGTCACAATCAGACATGGGAACCCAAAACTCATGTTAACACTAAATTTGTCTGTAAAATATGACTCATGGCGGTCAGCTTGTCACAAGTTCACAAGTAACTGCATTAGGCTGTCACACCTTGACAGAGGACTGGCCAAGCACCCAATTGGATACTCGCCTGACATTTACCTGGGTCTGTATGACTGTATGACTTTTTAGATTAAAAGTCTGAATTCCAGAAAGACCACGGCAGAGCTGCCATTTTCCTAATCAATGATATATTTACAAGAAATTAGAATTACATGCAGACATGTATTTTTTTTAATGTCAAGGGATTCTGTGGACAGTGGGACTGTTGGCCATGTATGCTTTATTTATTTGTATTTATACTAAAACTTTGATGAAAATTATTTTTTTAAATAAAATATAGCCACAGGGATTGTTGAAGTTTTCTTCTGAGCTCATATGAAATTTAGTAACCTAACAACTCAGATAATTATGTTAGTAGTCTCCAGTGGAATTGTGTGTGTGTATATATACATATATATAACACGTAATATATATGTAGTATATACATACACACTGACTTTAGTACGGTCTTTGACATAAATATGAAAATAGGACATAAGAACCCAAACCTTTCACAGACACTAAATATAGATTTTTTATTTCAGTCTTCAAATTATTGCCATTTGGTTAACATTTTGGTCAATGAAGAGCTACATGTATGGTCTTATAAGACCGTAATACTGTATTTTTCTATGTATTTCTATGTAATACTTTTCTATGATTAGCAATGTCCAGATACACAAATACTTACCACTGTGTTACAGCGGCCTGCAGTATTCAGCACAGCCCACACTATGCGGGCTTGCCCCAGGAACAACAGGCCACAGGACATATAGCCTAGGGTAGTACCATCTAGAATCAGGTGGGGACACTGTGATGTTCACACAATGACATAAACACCTAACAACATAATTCTCCAAACATATCCTGGTCATTAAGAAATACATGACTGTAGTTAAAAGACAATTTCAAAAAGAAATTTGCATCTAACACTGCCATAATGAAATAATCTTATTTCCATAAAAACACAGCTTGAAAATCATTCATCAACTCCCAGACTTTCCCAATGGGTCCCTTGCCAGGTAATTTTTTAGATGGTACACAGACCTATTTTGATGTCAATAATGATGGATTTATTTTATTTTATTTTATTATTATTATTATTATTTTGTAGTTTTTGGCAGGGACTGGCTTTGAACCTGCTACCTCCAGCATGTGGGACCATTGCCTTACTCCTTTGAGCCAGAGGCACTGCCCATGATGGATTTATTTAAATGTCCATTAAATGTCTATTATATATTGTCTTCCCATTTGAGATCATGATTTGCACCTTATTTTACTACTAAATGCTTTATAAAATTAAGGAATACAAGTTAATACAAAATGTCAAGTACTCACTGGTACAGGTGAAATAGAAAAAAATTGTGAGGTTAATAGCAAAATGACTGAAGTTTGGTAAACACTAATTTAATAGAACCACTTATCAATCCAAGCGGGGAACTGGAGGACCAGAAAAGGAATTCTTTGGGGGTGGGTGAAGACATGCTTCATTTACCCTCACTCCCGATCTAGGGGAGCTATCTTTTTCTCCCAAGGGCAAGCTCAGCATGCCCAGCCGCAAGCTCTAACACATGTGGAAAACCAAAAAAAGATTAAGCCAAATGTCTATAAATACAATTTCTTAGGACTTCCCTAAGCATATCTGGATATTTTCAGTTGCTAAATACGTAAAGCTGACACAAACAGGCTTAAAATATATGTAACTATAGTGGCTCTTATTATTGAAAGTTCACACATAGCCTGGGCTTCAGTCCTGGCTTGGTCCAGCAATTTACAGCTACCAACTTTCTCTGTTCTGCCTTCTGAGGAGCGTTAGCACAGCAAGCTCCCAAGTTACTTCCCATTTATCTCTAAGAAGAATGAGTCTCAGCATAACAGCAAAAAACTTGAGAATTACATTGTTTGAATCCATGGGCCCTACAATCTATCTTTAAACCCAAACTGTGGCCACAGGATAAAAGAGCCTGTTTGAATGAGGCCAGCCAGTACTCCACACCTGGGGTGGAACTTGAGACCAGTGAGGCTCCAAAAGGTCCTAAGGCTGTTAGTACTGGACATGGGTGAGAGAAAAGGCAGACACTGCAGCTGCAAGTACCCACCATAATAAAGAAAGAGTAGTAATGTCACCTAATGGAAGTCCTCAGGTTTGATCTGAGAAGGATGTGGGATATAGCCAAGGATGGGTCAGTCTTCAGAGGTTTATGAAGTGCCCATGCACAAGGGGAAGAAAGTGCTTCCAGCTTCCTCACCAGCACGCACGGCCAGTGTCCACCAGGGTGTATGATGTGTGAATTTCTTCAACACCGTGATGAGTATCCTCCTAGTACCTTTCTGGCTGAGTCATTGCCCTACTTAAGAACCTACTTACTAGTGGCTTTTTAAAATGAAAGGGTAGTAGAACAAAGATAATCCAATAGAATATTATCTAGAAGCAAAATAAATAAATAAAACCATAGTTTCACCGTTAATATTTAAAGTTGAGATTTGAGGTGGAGGAGAGTCAGAAGAGCCAAGAGCTGTTACCCAGTGACAGTATTGGCTCTCTACCTGGAGTTTTGGGGGTTTTGTTTGTTTTGTAGGATTCCCTATCCTACAACAACAACAAAAAACCTACCTCAAGGGCAAACTCTTCATAGTTCAAAGTTTTGTCTTTGGAACTGAGTTTGCATTTTAATAGCAGTCAAAAAAGGGTGCAATTCTCATATAGGTGAAATTCATCCAGCCCAGGCAGGGATGAAAGGACAAAGTTGGATCTTCTCCAAAGCCTCCTGAAAAGATACCCTGTCAGTGGCGGCTTTCAATTATTACTATAGGAAGACTGAGAATCGCATTCAACTAAAATGTAATTAACAAGGGGCGTTCATTTAAATTATTTTATCTAACCCTCACATCAGACCCATAAGGTATGTATGTTACCCCATTTCACAGGTAGGTAATCAGAGGCTCAGAGAAACCCAATGAATTGTTCCCTGGTATATTGACAGCACACTATTGCATGACCATAAGCCAGTCCTTTCTCAGAATTTGGTCTCATCTGTCAAATGAGGCCCTTGGCCCCAGCAATGCCTTCCCAGCTGCCTCCAGCCTCTCAGGCCTCAGAATGCTGTGTGGAGTCCTCCTCTTCCAGTCTGTGAGGTCCAAATCCTGGGCAGATGTCTCTCACCATATGCTGGGGGTGATTTAACAAGGCCAAATGGGCAGCCCCGTGGTTAGAGGCGCTCTCGTTACACATGCGCCGGTTGCTGCCGCCTGCCCAGCTGTCCCGGCCCTCACCGCTCCTTCTTGGAGACAGCAGCCTGCCACTGCAGGTGCCAAGCAGCGGAAGGTATTTTTAAAGCTATAGCATCTGGCTCCTTGGCAGCCTCCACCCACTGGTGGGCCGGGTGTTTTGGAGTTGCCTCTGGGCACTTCACATGGTTTGGCATCTGATCCATTGTCCAAGCCTGTCTCTTAGAGCTAAGCTTTCTTCCTAGGGTAGGCATGGGGGTGGGGGCTTCCTGAAATCAGCTTCTGAGGATGACCTGGGTCTCCCCTCTCAGTGATATCGGTGAGACTATGGATATTTTGTAATTGCTTTTTGATGCTCTTTAACTTTCCTTAAAAAAGAGAAAGAAGAAGTGATGAAAGAAAGCACACTTCCCCTGCCAGAGCAGGCTTGAATAGAAAACTGCTCAGTGGCGAGCTGTGCAGCTGCCCACATCTCACCCACCGTGTCCGCATTCTGACCAGCGCAGAACATGGCTTCTTGGCATCCAAACTTCCCTCAGGCTCGACTGTTCCTCACATGTTTCCCTGGGGACATGAGGGATTTCTTTTTCATTTTTTCCCCATTTTTTGCAAAAGAGTCTGAAGCTTCCTGTCTACATCCAAATTGCCGTTCCAAAAAAAAAACGCTGCCACTTAATCCCCCCTGGCAAGCCAGCTGTATTAAGTTTTTCCTTTTTCTTAGAAAGGTACATTTTTAGGGAACACCAGCTCCCCAGCCTGCAAACTCAAGCTTGGGGACTTGGCTCTGTTTCAGAACACCAGTTTGAAGATGACTTCGAGTGAAAATTTCAGGCCCCGTGACAAAAAAATTATCTCAGTTAGGGCAACAGGCTCCTGTGTCACAGGGCTGGGCAAGGCACCAGCTTGCCTCTCATCCAGGACCTGGCAAAAGTGCCAAGTGTGGTCTTTTCTCCAGCCAAAGGAACAAGCAGCGGCTATCAGAGGAGGCCAGTGAGTGAGGGTGATTCCCAGGACCAAGCCAGGTTGGCCAGAGGGTGTGTTTTTAAGTAACCAGCATCACTGGGCAAGGTTCTCTCCTTGTCTTCTCAACAATATTAGCTTACAATGCAAGACCCAGAAAATCGTTACACACACCCCCAGAGCAGGGATGGCTGGGCTGACATTTCTTCTGCTTACAGTCAATGGGAAAATAGCAGTAGGCTCCCCAGCTGAGTAAGGGAAATTCACACACTTCCTGAACACCTACTCCATACTGTTCTGAGCGCATCACTCAAATCGGCCTGGCTAATTCTCACTATGACCCCACAAAGTAGCTATGACTATAGCCTCAGCCTTATTTGGAACAAAAAGGGATTGATGGAGGGTATTAAAAGTAGGATATGGGGGCTCAGTGCCTGTGGCTCAAGCAGCTAAGGCGCCAGCCAAATACACCAGGGCTGGCAGGTTTGATCCTGGCCCAGGCCTGCTAAACAACAATGACAACTACAACAAAGAAATAGCCAGGCATTGAGGCAGGTGCCTGTAGTCCCAGTTATTTGGGAGGCTGAGGCAAGAGAATCACTTAAGTCCCAGAGTTTGAGGTTGCTGTGAGCTGTGACACCATAGCACTCTACTGAGGGTGACATAATAATTCTCTGTCTCAAAAAAAAAAAAGAAGTATGTATGGGATTGGCTTCAAATATATAGCCATTCCTAGCATTTTCAGTATGCTGGATAAAGCCAGTCTTCTTTCTTTGTTCCCATTGGTCAGAAGATTTTATCTCAAACTGGCCAGCAGGAAGGAGCTTTATAAAAATGAGCAGAGTCTGAGCAGGAAGCTCAGGCATTGCAGAATTTTGAGTGACTGTGGAACATCCAGTTAAAGCAGAGGCTACTCAATTGTGTTAATTCATTCAAAACCCTGCCTGAGTACCTCTCCACATCAGGCACTGCGAATACAGCAGCGGGGAAGGTGGGGGGACAGCAGGTAAAGGAAGGTTCTCAGCTTTCAATGAGTGAGCAGGTGAGTCCAGTCTGAACACCTGACATTTGATTAAGATGCTAAGGGAGATAAGCAACATGCCACGGGGCATCTGGGTAAAGGGAGGGAACGGCACCTGCAAAGGCCCAAGGGGAGCACACCTGTCTCAGGGATGTGGGGGATGCTGCTGTGCCTGAGGCAGAGAGAGTTGGGGGACAGTAAGAGATGTAGCTGTGGGGGGATGCAGGAGAGATTATAACCATGACCTACTTAAAGAAACATCATTTAACAAGACACTCCCAGCATCCTCTGGTAAAGGAACAAAACATGAGTGAGGGCATTCTCTGAGAGTCAAAACATTCCCAACCTTGGAGGCCAAAGCGCAGTGCACTTAGCCCCACCTTGGCTTGGCTTGGCTCTCGGGATTTGCTTTCATGAAACAAGACTAGCCGTAGGAATTGAGTGGGAAGCAATGGCCACCTCACAGGAATGCCAACGGCTCTGCTTTCAGATGCAAGTAGGCAGCCTCTGTGTGATTTGATAGTGAAAACAACAACCCTGTACCTGCTACAGCTCCGGGAACCCCACCTTTAAATGCCTGGCAGCCCTCTGTGTCCTGGAGGCAGTAAGTGGAGGTGAGAGGGCACCAAAGACGAACTGTACCTATTTTGAAATGTTGTCAAATATCACAGTATGTGTCATCCTCTCTTAACTCTGCTTTCTCTAAGACCTTCTCTTCAGCCTCTCACAGCCTCACACCCATGGAAATAGGTCCAAGTATTATTTTTTTTTATTAAATCATAGCTGTGTACATTAATGCAATCATGGAGTACAATGTTCTGGTTTTGTATACAATCTGAAATATTTTCATCAAACTGGTTAACACAGCCTTCAGGGCACCCTCTTAGTTAAGACCTGTGTATTCTACACATAGTAAATTTCACATGTACCCTTGTAAGATGCACTGTAAGTGTGGTCCCTTCCCTCCCCTTCATATGAAAGCTATAAATTGGTTTCATAGTAGGGCTGAGTACATTGGATACTTTTTCTTCCATTCTTGAGATACTTTGCTAAGAAGAATATGTTCCACCTCCGTCCATATAAACATGAAAGAGGTAAAGTTTCCATCTTTCTTTAAGGCTGCATAATAGTCCATGGTGTACATATGCCACAATTTATTAGTCCATTCGTGGGTCGATGGGGACTTGGGCTTCTTCCATGACATGGCAATTATGAATTGGGCTGCAATAAACATTCCAGTACAAATATCTTTGTTATAATGTGATTTTTGGCCTTCTGGATATATACCTAGTAGAGGAATTGTAGGATCAAATGGCAGGTCTATGTTTAGACCTCAAAGTGTTCTCCAAACATCTTTCCAAAAGGAACATATTAGTTTGCATTCCCACCAACAGTGTAGAAGGTCCAAGTATTATTAATATGATACTTAGGTTTCATAAAGCACAGATCTACTGGGCCCCAAATTCTCACATTCTCAAAGCACTCAATGTGTTTTAGTCCATTAGTAAGGGTCTAATGTCCTCTGTACTTCCTCTGCACTTCCTAGTCATTGCCTCAAACTAGAGGCCCAACAGCCCAAGAAACTCAAGAGGAAACACATTTTACCAGTTTCACTTTTACTCCAGGATGACAAATCTTGATCTATCATTCACCAGCTCTGGGCTTTAGTCTTCTGATTCATAAAATAAGACTCATAACTCCTGCGTGCTAGAGATGATGTGATTTTTAGATTAAAAGTCCATAAAGTATCTGGGACACAGCAAAGCAGAGGGGAAGGGGGACACTGGCACACAGGTGCCCACATTCTTCCCATCTGTGACACGAAGGTGTTGGCTGGATCATCGATTAGCAAGGTTTGAAACATTTTGTGAACAAATGCCCTGTTGTGGCTGCTACACTGGCACCCACAGCCTCAGTATGGGATTCCTCAGGGCGGGGGGTGAGGATGGAAGGCCGAGAGACCCCAGGAAGGGGCTGAGACTGATGATCTGGTACAGTCACTATCACTAGGGCAAGGTGAATGCTGCCTAGAGTTTTTCTCCTCCTAGATTTCATTTCATTTATTGTTATGATTCCAGGAGGTTTTCTTAATTAGTTATAAAATTATTGCATCACTTCATAAATGAAAAGTTCACCATTTTTCCTTTTTACAGCCACTGGATGATAGACAAATACTCATTGTTCTATTAGCATTAAACCCCTCTTTAATGCTCCATAGGTACCTCCCCTGGCTCTGCACAAGCTGTGGGGTCATTCTCTGATGAGTTTTTATGACTTCTTGGTGTGGAGTAATGCCACTTTATCTGCAACTGTGTTGTTAGAATGGAACTGTCTTTTGGGGGCAGAACCAGCCATTCCAAATGCCCTTCTTAGGAAGAAAATGTTTATGTGTTTTATTAATTTATGTACTTCTGTATTTTGTAGCAAAAGCCATAATTTCCAAAGTACACTGCATAGAACAAGAGTTACAATCGAGTTTAATCCAAGACAAGTGCTTTGTGGTCAAGCAAGTTCAACAGTGAAATAGATAACTCGCATAGAGGTTTAGTTTGCAGCATTTCCAAAAATTATGAAACTGGTTGATTTAACAAGAAAGGCGATCTCATGGAGGGTAATCCTGGCAGCACTTATGAGTGTTTTGTTTCCCCTGGTTTCACTGTAAATCCACATGGCCGAGAGTTTAGCCATTCCCCTGGACCTGAGGGACTTTTCTGATGTCTCCTAAGCGGCAACTCGACATGGAGATCATGATGTGTCTGTCGGTCGGTATTTCAATCCCCGGGACTGTGCTGCAGCTTGCTGGCACTCTGGGTGTGCATGTCTTTGTGCTCACTTGCCATTCCTCTATCTCTTCCCCCAGCTTGCTAACCCTTCATGGTTGCTAGAAAGGGGTGTGAGAAAGTTGTCACTTGATAGGAGCTTTCCTTAGATGCCTTTGAGATCTCTGAACCTGGCAAGATTTGTGAGCTGGTCACTTTCATGGGGCCTCAGAGGGTCCCTACTGCTTCTCCCTTGATTTCATGTTCCTCCTTCTGTCCACTGCCTCTGACTGACCTCCGCTACAGCCACTGCTGCACATCCCTGATGACCTTACCTTGAGGGCCTTCTCTACCGCAGGCTGCCCTTTGATGCAGGAGCTGTTTTGTCAAGGACCCTTTGGGAGACAGAGGGAAAACTCAGATGCAACAATTGAGGGTTTAATGAAGGACTGTTTACAAAGGAATGGGCAGCTTATGGTGGCACCATCAGGAGAGGTGAAGTGACCTGAAACTGGCCAGCGCAGAGAGCTGTTACCACCCTAAGCCCAAAAGAATGAGCAGAGGGCCACCTGGAATAGATGCCCCCCAGGAAGAGGAAAGCCTTCCCTGGTACCCTGACCCACCCAGTCTACCAACCTGCAACCCAGGAGGGAGGCAGCCCAGGGAACTAATACTCTAACCTCTCTCCTCCTGTTCCCTAATCTCTCCTGGTCCAAACCCAACAAGAAATCAGAGGGCAAGTGAGCCCTGCCAAGGTGGCCAGTAGTGGTCAGCCTCCCCCAGCACAGAACAGGGTATAAAAGGGCAGAGCAAGCCCAGTATTTATCCAAGATCTCAGGAAGAGTTCTTAAGGAGGTCCCCAGCTCCTGGACCCGTCCCTGCTCACTCTTCAGCTTGTCCTTTAACTGCACTCTCTCACTCTGCCCACACAACTGCTCTGGACACCTCTCTACCACCCCACCTAAATGTCTTCCCCACTCTTCACCTAGGGAAACACTTTTTCATTCTTTGTGACTCTTTTCAACCATCACTTACTTGGGAAATCTTTCATTTGAAAACCTCTTCGACACAAGGATTTGCACATTGGGGTTCATTACTTTCAATTACAACTTTTTCTCTCCCCCAGGACACAAGCTCCTGGAGGGCAGGGGTTTGGTTGGCCTTGTCCACTCCTTTTCTCCTCGAGCTTGCACCTAGCAGGAGCTCAGGAAGTGTCTGCTGAGCGGCCAACTTCTGCTGCCTAGACCTCAGTTTCCCCAGATAGAGAATGAGGGACTTAACTGAAAGGCCCCTTTGAGCTCTCAAATTCTCTGAAATGTAAATTCTTATCCCACAGGTGAGACCCTCTTGACTTCTCTGTCAGGAAACTTCTTCCAAGTTTATACATTTACCAGAGAATACAGGAGGGGGAGAAGGTTAGGAAATCTCAGGTTACTCACAAGAGGAGAAAAATGGCATTACCGTGGACATATACAGTTTCACAAGGAAATGAGCAATCTCTTCTCTGATGGAGTATGGGGAAGTCAAACTGGAAGGAATAATTAGATTAAAGGGTGATGTAAACTGGAAGGAAGCATTATTTCCCAAATGTCTTACAGGTGTCAGCACCCCACAGAGCAGTGATTAGGGTGTTTTAATGTCTCCACTTAACTACATGCAAGTGATTAAAATACGGTTTCATTGAGACCTCTGGAACCAGAACCTTTTGGTGAACTGAGCTTTGTTCATAGTTACTTGAGGTAAAATTAAAGAAAGAAAAACAGGATTCATGGTAATTTGTTGGTGTAACAGCTTCTCTTAACACACACCACCCAGGCCTCTGCTAGTATGTGCCATGGGGATTATAGTGACCCCAAAATGTGCAAAGCCTAGTTGTGCCTTCAAGGTAAAGCCGTAATGCAAAACTCAAATTTGAAAGTCAACAAAGTTTTGTCTAGACTTGGGCTTCTCCACTAATTAGGTGTGCAATCCTAGGAAAACCGGTCCCTGAGACACCTGATCCACCGGAGCCAGGCTGTAACACTTCTGACGTGCAGAGAAGTGCCTGGCGTACATGGAAGGCACCCCAACACAATGAGAAATGTCATCTCTGGCACCCCAACATAGTGAGAAATGTCATCTCCAGAGCCAGGCAAACTTGCATTCCAGCCCAGGCTTGGCCACTTTCAATGTGGATAACCTTGGGCAAGTGCCTGTCTTGTCCGAGGCTCAGTTGCCTTGTATGAAAACTTGGGTACAATGACACCCAGTTCACAGACCTGCTCGAACAGCAAATTAATAGGTTCTCTGTAATATGGTAGCAAGAACAAAGCTATAATAGACAGACAGTTTGGCCCTACCATATCCAAAAAGCTAGTCTCTTTCTTCCTTGATTCATTCCTTATTTAGCAAATATTTATTGAGTGACCACTATGTGCCTGGCCCAGGTCACACAGAGAGTTGGCCATAGTCCTTTCTCTTACAAGCTATAAAGCTGTAAGTCCAGGTAAGATAGGAAGAAGTAGACTTCAAATAAATAGATAAAATTCTGTAAAAGAAAATGTATAGATCTGTGAAAGCAATCAATGGTGCATGTTATCTAGATGACAGAGCTCAGGGGAGACTGTTCTGTCCAAGCGTCATTTAAGCTACAGCTTAAAGGATGACTTGGCATTATCCAGGTGAAATGTGGACAGGTTTGTTGCAGATTGTGGGAACAGCATTCATGAAGGCACAGAAGTGGGAAGGGGCTTGGAAATGAAAGAAAGTTATGATGGCGGCAGGAGTTTTGTTAACAAGGTGAAGACAGGTGCAAAATTAGGCTGAGGAGGCAAGCAGAGGGCAGCCCATGTGGATTTAACCGTATATGCAGGAAAACCTTACTCCTTTTATGGGGCAAAATCCCTGCTGCACCACTGTCTCAGTGATTTCCAAGGCAACCTGGGAGAGTGATGGAACCGGAATGGACAGTTGAAGTCCTATGTCCAAGTCTCAGACTTGCCCTTAGCCTCATAAAGTGCTTCATTAGCACACAGCCTCATTGGTGATGCTTCAGTGTCCCTCCACCAAAACATTCAGACAAAATCATTCCAAAGACGTTGTCCAACTTCAAATAGTCAGATTCCAACTTTCTCGCCAGCTTCCTTACATCTGTTGAACACTAGGGCAAAGCACTGACATAGCATCTGCTGCCTTCCTTCCTGCCCTCCTGCCGTCCCCAGAAAGTCTCAGGGGAAGTGCTTAAGAAAGAGAAGGAAACATCAGGGCCCCACAAAGAATGTGCTGTCAGCAGGGAAACAGCTGGCAAAGCCAGAATGACAGTATTTGGGGCTCCTGCTAGCCTCTGGGGAGCAGAGGGTGCAGGAGCAGAGAGTGCAATGTGGCCCCCCAAAGGCGAGGCCTCTCTGAGGACACCTGGAACAAAGGGCTCTTACTTAGAATTTCCTCTGGGGCCTGCTCTGTTCTGTGATTGGTTTAACTTCTAGTCTACCTAATCATTAGATTAGCCAAACCTCTAGAGAGTTTGGCTGGGTTGATACAGGCTAAGTCAGGTGGAAAGCTAGGGTAATTATCTAGATGAACCAATTTTTTTTTTTTGGGGGGGACAGATTCTCAAGCTGTCACCCTGGCTAGAGTGCCTCTGCATCACAGCTCACAGCAACCTCCAAATCTTGGGCTCAAGCCATCCTCTTGCCTCAGTTTTTCTATTTTTAGTAGAGACAGGGTCTCACTCTGGTCTCAAACTCATGAGCTTAAGTTATCCATCTGCTTTGGCCTCCCAGAGGGCTGGGATTGCAGGCATGAGCCACTGCACCTGGGTCTAAAGGAACCAAATGTTCATTTAGGAAGGGAGGGAGGACTGAATGTGGGGCCTCATTGCATAGCTTGGCCCTATAAGTGCTGGCCATACCAGATCCCTCAGCTCTCCACGTCACCAGGTCACATTATTATTCCTCCAGCAAAGCTTTATTGAGAGTTATAACAAGTTAAGCCTACGCTAAACCCTGGGCATCAGGCATCAAATAAAGTCATGGTTAGTCTCTTTCCCTGAGAGTCAGGAGTTGATGGCCTGGTTAGACAAAAACAAATAAACAACAACAAACAAACCAAGTAACACACAGAACTAATGAACTATAAAATAGTTAACCCAAATACAAGATGACCTTAATTGTTAGGACGTTTTAAGAAAGAAGCAGCCAATGTGGGCTGGGGAGCAACTGGGGTGAGGAGGATAATTTTCAGAGTTATAAGGACATAGCAGTGGTTTTCAACATGTGGGTCATGACACCTTTGGGGGTTGAACAACCCTTTCACAGGGGTCACCTAATATCAGATATTTACATTACAATTCATAACAGTAGCAAAAATTACAGTTATGAAGTAGTGAGGAAAATAATTTTATGGTTGGAGTCACCACAACATGAGGAACTATATTAAAGGGTCACGGCATTAGGAAGGTTGAGAACCAAAGAAAGAGAAAGACTCCAGCACCAAGGAAGGAAGAGGATGATCCCAATTGTGAAGTAGATGAACAAAAGCCAGGAGGTCAGACAGAATTTAGAGGAAGTCAGGTACAGAATTTAGAGAAAGGAAGTACCACTACTAGGGAAGCTTGGAAGTCTGCAAACTCCAAATCTAGTCCAGTTTGGGGCCTCGGAGTACTTTGTTACTGGTAAAATTGTGCCTTCTCTTCAAAATAAATAGTATTGACATCCCAATAGCTGTGACTGTAATCCTATTTGGAAATGGGTGTAAAGAATCTTTGTGGTGTAAAGAATCACCAGAGGTAGACAGAGACCCATGAGAAGAACGCCCTGTGGAAGGAAGGCAGAGATTAGAGAGAGGTGGCCTCGAGCCAGGGAAAGCCAGGCAGGCACCAGAGCTAGCAAGAGGCAAGGAGGACTCTGCCTGCAGCTCTCCGAGGGAGCACAGCCTTGCTGATACCTTGGTTTTGGACACGCAGCCTCCACAGTGGTGAGGCAGTACGTTTCTAATGTTGAAGCTGCTCGATCGGTGGCCTTTGTCACAGCAACCCCCAGAAACCAATACACACTGTAGGCACTCACATAGTCTCAGGGAAGGTGAAGTCATCCGTCACAGAGACCATGGGAGGTGACACAGAATGACACTTAGCAACCTGCTTTACCCTCCACAGAAGAAACTGTGTGGCCAGATAAAGCAACTTCATTCCCACTGCTGGGAGGACACGGGTTTAAAGGTCAAGGAGCAGAATGGACAGTTTGGTTCGCAGGGAAAGGTCCAAGCTTTACAGTCAGATCCCCACTGTGACTCCCACTGCCAGAGTGACCCAGGTCACATTATTTCTTCTCTAGGCTTCCATCTTTTCAGCTATGAAATGAAGATAGCAATTTAACTTAGCTCAGACAAGCAAGAGACTTTTAAAAGAAATAGTGTAAAAGAGCCCTAAAGCCTGGCCCCCCCCATCTACCCAACCTCCAGCTCGACTTCAGGGTCTCCCAAAGTCACCCTTCTTCCCTCTGCTGCGCCTCTGTCCCTACAACATACACAAGCTGCTGTCCCAACTGAAATGCATCCTCCACCTCCCTCACTAGACTCCCTCTCATCCCTGGGGGATGCTCCTGTCCTCTCTACCACACCAGCCCTCGTGGTATCCCCCTCTGAAGCCCCAGCATATGACATAGCCCTTGTCACCATAAGACTCCAAAACCCAACTAATTGCCTGTTTTCAATATACCCTGCCTCCCACCAGGTGGTCACCTCCCACCTGAAAAGCCAGAGAAAAAGAAAAAGAACAGAAACACACGTTCTTTTTTCTTTTTTTTCTTTTTTAAGAGACAGCGTCTCACTTTGTCACCCTCGGTAGAGTGCCGTAGCGTCACAGCTCACAGCAACCTCCAGCTCTTGGGCTTAGGCGATTCTCTTGCCTCAGCCTCCTGAGTAGCTAGGACTACAGGTGCCGGCCAAAATGCCTTGCTATTTTTGTTGTTGTTGCATTGTGGCCGAGGCTGGGTTTGAACCAGTACCCTCGGTATATGGGGCCGATTCCCTACTCACTGAGCCACAGGCGCCGCCCAAAACACATGTTCTTAACACTCCCTCTGAGCCAGATGCTGTCCCGGGCACCTCCCATCACCTCACATTCCATTTCGTCTTGTGACACACCTCTCTCCCATGTATGTCTCCTTCTGCTTTAAAGCTCTGGACTAGCCCCTGGTACGTGGCAGGTACCCTGGTGAAGCTGCTGTGCTCCGATGATGCCTTCACTTGGGCCATGGGAGGGAGGAGGCACAGAAAACAGGAGACCCTCGATCACCTGAAACTGCTGGTGGGCGCTACTCTCCACAGGCTCGGGAGCCCAGCCTTTCTGTGGGAGTCCCTGCCTGGCACACCTCACCCCAACTCCCCTTCAAGGAGCACACCCCTGCCAAGCTGCCAGTCAGGAGAGTGAGTAATCCTGTTACTGGTGACCTCCTGCGCACACTGCCTCACAGCAGGGCAGCACGTTAGGCTGCCGGACCTTAGTGCTGGTGGCAGCACTGTGAGTGTGGCTGGTCTGGAGCCCTGTGCTAAACGCTCCATCTGGACCTGCTCTGGCTGAACACTGACGAGGGCTGCAGCCCTCACCTTCAAGTCTTCTAAGAATGGCTTCAGTTTCCCAAAGCTGCTCAAATGACAATAGCACCCACAGCCCAAGGCCCCTCACCCTTACACAGACAAACGGAGAAATAATGGCAGGCACTTACTCTTCCTGGTTGGGATCTTTTTGTTTTGGGGTATTTGGTTGGTTGGTTGGTTTGGTTTTGGGTGGTTTTGAGATAGAGTCTCACTCTGTTGCCCAGGCTGGAGTGCTGTTATGTCAGGCTAGGTCACAGCAACCTCAAACTCCTAGACTGAAGTGATCCTCCTGCCTCAGCCTCCTTAGTAGATGGTGATACTAGATTTCAGGTTCTTTGTCTCAGCGATTGAAGAATGAATAGAGGGACCACAGGATCAGTAGCAAGACAGTATTTATTTACGGAAAAGAATACAAAAACACTAAAGTTTCTGGTAGGGAGAGAAAACCCAAGTCGGGAGAGAAAAGCTCTCTTCATTTTTCTCTCCTCCATCTCTCTCCATTTAGCGGTATATATAGGTGCAACTTCTATATGAGGCCAGGAAATGAATGGGCACAGTCTCTTTCACCGGGGCAAGGTGAATGAATGTACTAATGAATGGACACAGTCCATTCACAGAACTGAGGCCTAGGAAACTTACATGAAATTGACCTAGGCATAAGAAATGGGGGTTCTGTATTTAGTCATAAGCATAAAGGGGAAGGAGACACCAAGGTGCTGGTGTCTCCCCAGCAGCTATCCGGTCCCTTTGGCTACTGGAGCCTCCAGTGAGGGAAGGAGGTCCCCCCCACCTTGCCTATGCCCCAGCCTGCTGGTTCCTCTGCCAGCTGCCACTGCAACAACACTGCTAAGGTGGAGGCAGTGGGTCCTCCAGCCCTGCTCAGCCAAGCTGGCTGGGGCACCACCTGTCCTGTATCATGGGGATTACAGGCACCTGTCACCACGTCCAGCTAGTTATTCTATTTTTAGTAGAGATGGGGTCTCACTCTTGCTCAGGCTGGTCACAAACTCCTGAGCTAAGGAATCCACCAACCACAGCCTCCTAGAGTGCTAGGATTATAGGCATGAGCCACTGCACCTGGCCCTTGGTCCTATTTTGAATATGGGCACCCTGAGAGTAGATTTATTAATTCTCTGTCTTCTGATAAATTTACTTGAAATATTTATTGAACAGCAACTATATGCCAGGCATTGTTCTGCTACTGAGGTGACAGGGATAACCAAAACAGAAAACTAACAACAAAAAAATCTCTGTGCTAGAGGAGTTTATGTTCTAGCTGAAGAAGGTAGAGTTAAATTTGATTTTGAGGAAATACATTACAGAGGATATATATTCATTTGCTCAAGCTGCTGCTGCAAAAAGCACCACAAATTTGCTAGCTTAGATGATAGCAAAGTTTTGTCTTACCCAGAGGTGAGAAGTCTAACATCTAAGGGGTTGGTGGATAGGGGAGGCTCCCTCTGAACATGTGAGGAAACATCTGCCCCAGGGCCTCTCTCCTTGGCATGTAGACGGCCCTGGTTTCACTGTGTCCCTGCACCCTGTCTCCCTCCAGATGGATCCCCGTATCCCTGCACCCTATCCCCCTCTGGATGAATCCCCATGTCCTTGCACCCTGTCCCCCTCTGGATAGATCCCCATGTCCCTGCACCCTATCCCCCTCTGGATGGATCCCCGTGTCCCTGCACCCTGTCTCCCTCTGGATGGATCCCCGTGTCCTGGTATCCAGTCCCCCTCTAGATGGATCCCTGTGTCCCTGCACCCTGTCTCCCTCTGGATGGATCCCTGTCACAGTTCCCCTTTGTGGAAGGAGCCCATTCATTCTGGATCTGGATTAGAGCCTAACTTTAACTTAGTCACCTCTGTAAAGACCCCTACCTCCAAATGAGGTCACTTTCTGATGTACTGGGATTTCAGCACAGGAACTTGGGGAGGACACAATTTAACCCATAACAAGTTAGAAGGTAAAAGCCATGGGCAGAAATGCAGCAGGTAAGAGAGAGAGGCAAGCCAGGGCCATGGGGAGTGGGTATGAAACAAGGGGGGGCAGGTGGGAGGGAAAGCCAGGAGGGAACCCTAAGGCAGCAGTGGGCCTGGAACATTCTAGCAGAGCAAGGAGACTAGTGTGGCTGGTGTAGGACGTACAAAGGGGAGAGTGTGGGAGCTGAGGGCGGACAGGCGAGCCTTGCCTTCTCCTTCCTTGGAGAAAGAACCAAAGTAACTGGAGGATTCTGAGAGAGACATGAGGAATGTAAGCTGGCTTTGCAGTACAAGGAATAATTTTTCTCCTCTAAGTTTTGGCTTTGAGGTAAAGAAATGGCCCTTCCCACTAGTACATCTCATTTCTGCAGTAGGGTCCCACCCTTGATGCATTGACACTGTGTCTCAGCACTCCCTGTGCTCCACAGACCCTTCCTCAGATTCCTTGAGCCAGCAGCGTCACAGGCCTTCAGCCTCAGGTGCCATGTTGGTCACAGGGGACCAGAGCATTTTAACATGCCTGTTGGCCTCTGCCTGGCCTCTTGTTTCTACCTCATACTATGGATGCAAAAGAAAGTAAATTCCTCTGAGCAGTGCCTGAGATAATAGACACTTCTAAAACAGCCCAGAACCCTGGATGAGCTGTTACTAATATACAGTGAACAGACAGGAAAGGTAAGGACAGCTCTGTTCCCAGACATGACCGAGTCGTGTGTCCTTAGAGGGAGGGACGGTGCTGGAGAGCCGTCCCCTGTGCCCCAGAGAGGCTGAGAGGTCCCATGTGTCCTTTTCCTAATTGATCTTGGGGACTTGGACCCCAATGTGTATCTTTTTTATTGTAAGCACTGCTAACATTGACAGAGGCACAGGTTAGACATTTCTGCCTTTAATCTTCGCAGATGTAACCGTAGATAGTACTATTTCCATTTTACAGATGCAGAAACTGAGGCTCAGACATTATTTTTCCAAATATCATACAAGTAAGCTCATGAATAAGAAAGCTGAGATTTGAATGCAGGTTTGGGTGGCCTCAAAGCCTATTTCCCCCACCACCCACCCCTACCCTTAATATGCTGTATGGCAGCCAGAAACTCCATTTGTAAAGCCAAACTCTCTATTCAGTACTTTTATTTAGTATTCATGTGAAAATTTTCCTTGTACATTCCCCCCCCCATTAAAAACCTTATCCTGCTACAAAGTCCCAATTTTTAAATATTAAAATAGCTACCTCCTCAGCACCTATCTCCAGTATTACTCTCTATGAAGACTTTCTGATAGCCCCTGCCACCCAGCAAAAGCTGTATTTATCCTCCCTACACTTTAAAATTATAGTAGATGTAACTTTTACAACAAATGGACATGGCCCAGTTTTGTGACATTGGTCAAGTTGTTTTTCTTCCTTGCATCTCACCTCCTTGTAAATACAATAGGCATAAAATCCCTACTTCATACAGTTTCATAAGGATTAAGTAAAAGCAATGTGTAGAAAGCAACTGACCAAATAGTAGGTGCTTATTACATGTTGGTGCCTTCTCTGCCTCTCACGTCTGACCCTCAAAATATTCTCCCTGGTGAAATAATTTCATGTGTCCTGCCTTTAACAGTATGACCTATGTCTGACTGGTTTTTGTAACCTCCACGGTAATAACTCAGAGCTGGCAGTCTATAAATACTTATGGAATAGATTTATTTATGCAAGTTACTAATTTGTCCAGAAAGAAGGAAGGAAGGTGGGCCAACAAGAAATTTAGGCAGAGCATTCCTCCACCAGAGAGAGGGAGGGAGAGAAAGGGACAGAAAGAGCAGAGAGAGAGAGGTGTGCCACTCACACCTATAATCCCTGCACTCTGGGAGACTTGGAGGGTCTCCTGAGCTCAGAAGTTGGAGACCAGCCTGAGCAAGAATGAGACCACGTCTCTACTAAAAATAGAGAAACTAACCGGGCATTACAGTGGGCGCCTGTAGTCCCAGCCACTGGAGAGGCTGAGGCAAGGGGATCACTTGAGCCCAAGAATTTGAGGTTGCTGTGAGCTGTGACACATTGGCACTTACCCAGGGCCACAAAATGAGACTCAGAAGGAGAAGAAGGAAAAGGAGAAGGGTAAGAGGAGAGTGGTAGAGAGAGAAAGGAGGAAAGAAGGAGGGTGAGAGAGAAAAAAGAAAAGTAAAGAAAGGAATGAAAAATGTTAGAAAAACCATTAGGACAATGGCTAGGAGGAAGAGAAGCCAACAGATAGAGACCCACCCAGCACAGGAGGCTAATAAATCACGGGGTGAGTCTGCCTATTACCCAGAGTGGTCCAGAGCTAGTCCCATCAGGAGCCACATCCCCTGTTATTCACATGTATGGAGCACGCAAACACACATCCACTCTTCAGTGGCTACCAAGATGGTAAAAGAAGGAACATACAGGCAGAGCATTCCCCCATGCTGGGAAGGGTAGCTCTGTCAGTGCCCACAAGGTCCATCCATCTCTCTTACTCCGCCTCCCCATGGAAGCCCTGAGGGGAAGGGGGTGGTGCACACAGGGCTGGGGCAGGCTCCCCTTGCTCCTGGGGAAGAAAAGCTGTGTTCCAGGCGAGGACCACCAGGCTTCCTTCCTCTCTGCTGGTAGGAAGTGAGGGAGAAGAAATGGGGGGCTCTGCTTTTGCTATGAGTAAGTCAATTAGAACATGCTGACTTTTCTAATAGGATTACCCCTGCCCTCCCCTAGAGCCTGCTCCATTAATGAAGTAATCAGTGCCCTTTCGTTTAGAGAGGCCTCTGTCACTTACAGATTAGACTCCTCCACAACCCAGAAGTCATTTAGTAACCTGAACAATGAAATGCGGACTTAGTAATTCTTATTTTTAAAGTCATCTTTATGGCTCTCTTGCTTCCACCCTCCCCTGCAAAGTGTCTTAACACTAATGGAAATACTTCTTTTTCTGTGGACATGGCTGCAGTGTGGATTATTGTACTGATCTCAGGCGTGAGACACTGGGGGTCATTTCCAGCAGCACCAGGCAGGAAGAGAGCGGGAATGAGGACACATTTCATTCATGGGTTGAACAAAGCATGTTCTCCCTTCCCCACACACACTCATCAAAAACTTGGAAATAAAGGATGAGATGAACTAGAAAATCATGGGGAAAATTTAATCATATGTCAGAGAAATCAAGACATGCCTGTAAAAGTATTAGTAGAGAATGCCAGAAATCCCTCAAAACTCACTATACTCAATATGATCTTAAACCACAAATAAGATCCCTTCGTGACCTGCTTCAAACTTCCCAATAGCTTCCCATTGCTGACAGCACAGTCCCATCTCCCTGACACGGGTGACAAGATGTTGCCATCACTCATCCCCACTACTTTCCTAGCCTCGCCTCAGCTAATTCTCCTACTGCAGTCTCCACTGTGCCATGTACAGATATGCACACACACGCTCACAGGTGCACACACAGATGCATACACACACACATATGCAATACACAAATGTATACACAGGTGCACACAGAGATGCATACACACTCAGATGCAATACATAAGTGCACATACAGGTGCACACAAAGATGCACACACACACTCAGATACAATACACAAATGCATACATAGGTGCACATAGAGATGCATACACACTCAGATGCAATACATAAATGCACACACACACTCAGATACAATACACAAATGCATACACAGATGCACACACACTAAGATGCACACAGAGATACAATACACAAATGCATACACAGATGCACACACACTAAGATGCACACACACTCAGATGTGCACACACACTCAGATGCAATACATAAACGCACATACAGCTGCACACCCATACACAAATGCACACATATGCACATATAGTGCACACATGCATTTTTCCCACTACTCTCACTATCTTCCAGGCCCCTAAGCTTCTAGGAAGTCCTCCCAGATACCATAACTCTAGGTTAGATGCCTTTCTCATGATGTCCACCTTACCTTGTGCTCCTCTGGTCTTGACCCTTCCACACTGTTTTGTGAATATTTGTCTGACTAACCCCCCTAACAAGGCTACTGGTGGAGGACTCCATATATACTGTCTGTCATTGTATCCCAGGCCCTGGAATAAGGCCCAGCTCCATTTTTAACTTATATTTATTTGAAGAGAATGAATTTAACCCTTTTCAATCCAATTTTTCTGCCACTCTCATGCTCCCAGCTCTTCTTTATTTTGGGTGGGAAAGAGGTTAGTGGATGACTTGTAATTATCCTACAGCTTTAAAAGAGAAAAACAAGACTGAGCCAGTTGCTGGCGCCTGTAATCCTAGCACTCTGGGAGGCCAAGGCAGGTGGATTGCTTGACCTCAGGAGTTCCAGACCAGCCTGAGCAAGAGTGAGACCCAGTCTCTACTAAAAATAAAAAACTGAGGCAAGAGAATTGCTTGAGTCTAAGAGTTAGGGCTTGCTGTGAGCTATGATGCCATGGAACTCTACCTAGGGCCACAAAGTGAGACTCTGTCTCAAATCAATCAATTAATCAATAATAAATAAAAGCAAAAAACATAAGCATAAATTCACTGGATGATTTTACTATCTATTTTAGGTTACATAAAATAATTAAAGTGGTTTTGTCCAACACAGGACCAGAAAGGTATTTATGACCTGGAAAATCTCAGGCAGGCCTACCATATAGTAGGTGTAAATACTTACCATTTGGAAATGAATTGAATTACAACTTGGATAATCTTGGAATGCAAACCTGAGGATTAACTGTATTTCAGGAAGCTGATTGATGGTTGATAGTATCAAATAGCATTGTCATGTGTGAAGGCAGACAACATTCACTAAAAAGGAGGAGTAATCATGGAATAGGCAAAAGGGAAAAAAATCTAAAGGGAAGAAACAGCTGTTTTTTCCTTGCCCTGCTGAAGGAAAAGCTGGAGAATCAGTCAATGACCCTCGTTGGCTGTGGAGGAGGTGCCCTGGTGTAGGCAGGGAACATTTGTCAGGCCCTATCACCCTGTGAGACACTGGCCTGCTTTCTCAGATCCACCAAGCATCCCATAAACTTCCCAGCAGATTTTCCTACAGGGAGGCCATGTGCTGACCCAAGCATTCCTGTCCTTTTGGCAGTTCTGTTTCTCATTGAAAGTGAATAAATTGACCCGGCTCACACACCAGGCTCGTAGGAATCTGTCCTGAAGCCCTGCTCTAGTCTGACTTTAAGAACAAATATCATGTTTCTAAATTTACAGAACTGAAAACCAGGCCTTTGGACTTAGCAAAATGCACTTTCTTGTAAGGCCCAGCTTGAGGGGTCACTGTCCCTCCTCCCCAGAAGACGCTCAATTCTTCTAGAAATGATGGGAGGCAATCCTCAGAGCTGCATCACTCAGTGAGCACAGGGGCTGAGGGGACAGACCATCTAGGAGCTGGCAGTGCTGGGCCAGTCAGACAATCAAGGGGTGGCTTTGAATCAGGGGTGTGCAGCAGCACCAAAGACACAGTCGATGGTGGTAGGAACCTTGCCCCTAGGCCAGAATAGGCCAAAATAGGCTAGACCAGACAGGCTCCAGTCATGGGTGGCACAATTGAGCCTCAAGCGGGAATCTGGGGCAAGGCTTCTTTTGGGAACCTGAGCAGTAATCTCTCCTAATGCTGGTTCCATTGACTGATCATGGGCCAAGTTTTCATTGTCTTTATAAACATTGTCTAATTTAACCTTTCAACCACCTTATGTTGTAGGCACCAACAGCACCCTAATTTATAATAAGGAAACCACCCTGAATTGATACTGAGGGTGTTGCTCTATGAATGATGTGCAGTCACCAACACTTGACTACTGTTTCCCGCTCACCCCATAAATGGCCGTTTCACATGGTCCAACCTAGCAAAGCTTCTGTTTCCCTGAGGGTTGGCCCAGGAACCAGGACAGAATTAAACACGTAGGCGGCGCCTGTGGCTCAAGCAGTAGGGCGCTGGACCCATATACCAGAGGGGGTGGGTTCAAACCCAGCCCCAGCCAAAACAGCAAAAAAAAAGTAATTTTGTTTAAAAATTTATAAAAAAATAATAATAATAAATAAAAAGAATTGAACACATGGTGGAAGTGAATGGAGAAGATATAAGTAACTGAGGCGGGTCAGTCTGACAACCAGCTAGGACTCACTGGGGTGCTAGCCACAGGGTAGACAAGTCCCAAGAGCACCACTATCAAGGCCCCTGCAAGGGGTTTTTGACTGATGGGTCTGGGCCCACAGAAAAAAGCCAGGTGCTGTTTACCAGTCGAATCCCAAGAGAAGGCTCGGACTGAGCCTCCCCCTTTCCCAACAGCCAGGCGGTCTCTGTCAGCCCTTGCTGCGCCCTTTCTCTGAGCAGAAATCAGATCACATGTCGCCTGAAGTCAGATCTGTGACCAGACTTGGTGTGCTGTGCAAGATTTCACCAATGATGAAAATAACTTTCTCCTGCTGGATTTAACATCTGGTGTCACAGATTTTTGCTGAGAGCCATAAAATCACTAACTTGCACAGAAAACCTCATTGTTGAAAAGTACATTTATGGGAGCTGGGGGGTGGCAGCCAAAGCCTGGCCTCATGCTCTGGGGCTGCCTCCTCATGGGCGATGAATTTCAGGAGGCCTTGGGAGGAATGTGCAGCAAGAGGAAGACAGACCCAGGCCAGCAGCTCTGCCCCCGACTAGCTGAGGGACCTTGCGCTGATTCCTAAACCTCTCCAACTTCCATTTCTTTATCTATCAAAAAAAGAAATACTGAGGATGAAAATACCACCTGCCAGGGTGACTGTGGATTCAATGTGGTAACATCCGCGACAGCGCCTGGTGCAAGAGTAAATGCTAGCTGCTTTTTCCTTTCTTTTCCTTTTACTTTTTTGTTTCCTGACATTTCCTTTAGACCCAAGTCTGCCTGACGCTGTGACATTTGTTGAAGACATGGTCACACAAGGCTCTTGCAAACTTGGCCCACATCGCTGCTGATGGGGATCCTGTGCTTTGCCTTAGAAGGAAGGGGTGGATGTTTGCGTCTGTCTTTCCCAGTGAAATGGAAGTTCTTTGGGGAAAGAACTGTGCCTGTTCACCAGAGCCTGGCACACAGCAGACGCTTAGGCGTGTGCTGGATTTGGAAGTGAACTGTGTGAGATCAAGAAGCAGCAGGGGCTTCCAGGGCTCAGGCCTGGAATCCTGCCACTCCAGGAGGCTGAGATTGGAGAATCATGTGAGCTCAGGAGTTTGAGGTTGCAGAGAGCCGTGATGATGCCACTGCACTCTACCCAGGGTGACAGAGTGAGACTCTATATCAAAAAGAAAAAAAAAGCAGCAGTAGGAAGGGAGAAGTGGAGCCTCTATAAACAGTGCTGACCTGCTCCCATTAGCAGATCTGTTCTGTCCAGGTCTTATGTTGGGTCTAGGGGTACTAAGGAGTAGTGATAAAATGAAATTAGCCCTAGGAGCCCCCGCTTAGCTAATGAGAAGGAGCTGGGACAGGGGAGGTCACCCTTTGCAATTTTCATTACACACTGGGGCAGTAGAGCCAGCTGCCTGGCTGGCCACATGTGAGTCATCCTCCTCTGATACCTTCAAAATTCACATCAAGTCAATTTCCCTTGTGTCTAAATGCTGGCAGGAGAGGCATGTGAAGGGCTCACAGGATGTGAAGGGCCCTGCCCCTGCCACTCCCTGGAGCACAGCCTGGATCTTTGAACCTGCACCTGCTGCTATAGACACTTGCTCCAGGCACACACAGCCTCCCTTCTCCCTCCGTCCGTCTCCTGTAGATGTTTCTGTCTGAGTGTGTGTGCTGTCCCTCACACTCCCATGTCCCCATCCTCCTGTGCCTCTGTCTCTCCATCTCCTGGGTCCATCTCTGAGTGTGGGTGCCCCGCTCTGTTTCTGTCTCTCTCAGCCTGTCTGGCATCCTTCTCTCCCGCCTCCATCCCAGATTCCCACTACCTGAGCCACTCCCCCAGCTATCTGGGGTCCCACCCGGGCTAGCCGCCCTTCGCATATTTTTAACTCTCACTTATTATCTTTGCCTTCACCATTTTTGGCTACAGGCCACAGCAAACAGAATGTGAGAAAGCAGAAACTAATGAGCTCCTCCAAGAGAGGAGAGGGAGCTTCTGTTATTTCTTGTAGTCCTCGGAGTCTAACTCCTGGCACTTCCGTCACATCTCCACATGGTACGTGAAGGTTGTTCCTTTTCAATTTGGTTGGGCTGTGTAGCACATTTCATCAATTAAAATGCACCCTCGGTGCAAAATCACAACAGGGCCGGCAAGGAGGGTGCGAGTGCGTGAGGATTTTTTTTTTCAAAGTTACTTTTGTTCCATACTCCGTGTAGTTAGGAACGCATGCTCCAAACTACACCAGTGTGTGTAGAAAGCAGCACATGTGCAGTTGGTGGCGACACAGTGCCCTGGCCGGCTGGAGCTCCTACAGGACTGGTGGGGCTGGCCCCAGGGCTGGACCCAGGTCTCTGGATTCATCCCTGAAGCTAAACTGGCCTCTCAAGCTATGGAGTGACGAGGCAGGTCTATCAACCTGTCTGGCCCTGTTTCTACCTCACCAGTTCCTCACCTACAAGCCACAGGAGGAATTCTGTAACTGGAAAGGTCTTTAGGAAGGGAAATGGATTAATGGCATAATAGGTAAGCATCACCAACCACGCAGATATTCATTCAGTCAATAGATACTTCAGGGAACTCAGGTGTTCTGCTGGCCTCCATATTTGGAAACGTTGGAAGGCTCGACATCTCCCTCCACCTTCCCCTGCCACAAGAAGGGAGGACGGCAGGTTTACATTTAGTGACCATGAAGGCAAACTCCCTCAGCCTTCCTTTTTTTCTACCTATAGAAATTGTTTGAAGAGAGAACTAGTGATGTAACTTTAAAAAAAAAAAATCATTGTTTCCTGGACAGATGAGAACCTGTTAATCCCAGCACTCTGAGAGGTTGAGGCAGGTGGATTGCTTGAGATCGGGAGTTTGAGACCAGCCTAAGCAATAGCAAGACCCCATATCTACTAAAAATAGAAAAATTAACCAGGCATAGTGTCACATGCCTATAGTCCCAGTTACTCAGAAGGTTGAGGCAAGAGGATTGCTTAAGCCCAGGAGTTTGAGGTTGTTGTGAGCTATGATGACACCGCTGCTCTGTACCCAGTGTGATAGATTGAGACTCTGTCTCAAAAAAAAAAAAAAAGAGAGAAGAGAAAAATCATTATTTCCTGATTGTAAAACAATTCATTTATCAAAATATTTACGGCATGCCAAAAGAAGGCCCCAAATGTGAAAACTGTGAATCCATCACAATGCTAACTCCCAAAGATAACCACTATTTTCAAAGGAACATTACCTTTAAGATGCACAGAAACCAGTAAGCCTGCTAACAGAAACCCGAGCCCCCCAGATAAAAAAAAAAAAACTCCATTTAATTTAATTTAGCACAACACATTTATTGAATAAGGAGTCACAATTAGTAATGTAGGGTCTTGCCTTTCCAGAACTTGGAAAACAGTGATTTACTGGTCATTTTTGCCCAACATCTTAAATCTAGGCCTAACATCTCTAAACCAAGAATAAGAGAGAATATCCATTGTCAGTGCAAGTTTTACCCATTCTGAAATTTTGTCCACATGTCACTCTGACCACCATTAGAGCTTCCTTATACCATGGGCCATCCTTCCCACAGGGACTCTTTCCCAGTGTTTCCCTTTCAGCAACTCTGAATGCTCAGCAGCCTGGGCCTTGTGCAATGCCAGTGTGATGAGCAAGAACATCTCAGGAGGACATGGACAACAGAACAAAGCCTTGTGAAGGGTAAGCCCCTGCTCCTGGCGCTTTCTTATAGGCAAGGATCATAAATGCACTAAACTAGACAAAACATTGAAGAAAGTTTGCTACTCAAAACTCTAGTCCTTTGCAATATTGGGAAGGTGGTAGCTGACACATCCTGGTTCCAGAGCACATCAACACCCCACAGGCTCCAGGAATCCTGATTAGCTCAGTTTAACCAGAAGTTCCCAAAGTCTGACCATGGACTGGACGTGGGAAACATTCAGGGACATCCTAGGAAATTTATTTTGGAAAATAAATATTAGTTATTCTTATCATGTAGGTTATTCATACTCACATTGATGTTAAGAAAAACATTGAATTTGGTGTTTGTATAATAATGGCTTTCTTCTCTGCTCTTACCTCTGCCAAAGGCATGATTCCTGCATACAACAGGTCTTTGCTGGTCTGGCCTCTGCACAGGTCACTGGCCTCTTACTGCCTCCCCATCATATACTTCAGTCCTCCCACAGTGCTGTAAATGCCCCCCCAAAACAATGACTGCTGCTTTTCATTACTCCTTCCTTGGAAGGTTCATCTAACTTATTCATGCAGCCAACCACTGCCCATCTGTTAAGGCTCATGTTTTCCTCTCTGTAGAGCCATCCCCAGGTCCTCCCAGGAGCAGGACACTACCCTTGCCCTTGACCCCCTCAGTGGGGTTGTTGGCTTCTGTACCTGTCTTCTCTGCCAGGCTGAGAACTCCCAGAGGACACAGGCCATGTCTTACTCATCTTAGTTTCCATAGGACTTAGTACAGTGAGTGATTCACTAAAGTTTCTAAATGAAGAAATGAAAATGGACAGAATCCAAAGATTAGGCAAACTCCAGTTAAAGAGAATAAATGAAGTCAGTACTTAAAATAAGGTAAGTATAGGCAGAGAAGCAGCTGGCATCTGAAAGCTTTACCTGTAAGTGACATCCTGGTTCTAGCAGTGTCTCTCAGTGTCACTGGCAAAACTCAGACATTGAAGGGGCCTGGAGTCTGGAGGAGAGAGAGGACAGGGTTTTGGGGAACCGGACTTCAGACAGCCTCAGATTGGCAGGATAATTAGCTCTAGAAAAACCAGAGGACCCAGGATGCAAATCTGAGTCAGTGGGTATTAGTCATCTGTTCATTCAACCTAAACTCCCCTTAAATAGGCAGAGGCCTAAATCCAGATTCCAGGGCAAGGCTGGCCCACAGGTGCACATGAAGTGGCCACACCTAGGGGTTTAGAGGAGTCCAGGGGCAGCGCGCCAAGTGGCCATCCAGCCTCCAGGTGCTTCCCACTGTGTGGCCTTGCTAAGGCTTGCCTTTGTCTCTGTTACACAACCTCAGACTGTCCACACCATGGACTTCTACATTCAGAACCTCAGTGGAAATTTGGCTTCAACCCATTTTTAAAATCATTTGTGCCCAAGTTGAAATTCCAGGCTCAGACCCATGGAGCTGTAATGCAGAAAGCTGCTCATAACTCTGTGCTCACACCCAGGCTGGGGGCCTCCAAAGCTCCCTGATAGAGGAAAGGCATCCACCAGAAATGAAAATGGACAGTAAATATGAGTGGGACTCTTAAGAAGGAAAGAAAAAAACCAGCTTCATTTTCTTTTAACAGCTGAAGACAATCTCCTAAAAATCCAAACCCATCTGAAGAGTTAAGGGGAAAATATAACAAACAGATTCAGGTCAAGCTAAGAGGATGTGAAATGTAGCTTATGTTACTCAATAGTTTCAAAAATGGGTAGAAATGGATTATAATTAAGTTCTGAAGAATTCAACCTGTGTCTAGATCACAAAAATTGAGGGGAAAAGCCAGCCACGTTGGTTTCAGGCTGACCCTGTTGGCAGTGCAGGTAACTATCAGGAAACTCTTCAGTAAAACAAGGCAAGGGCCAAAAACTCTGCAGGTCCACACTTTTTTAATGGAAATCCTAAGAAATGAAAGAAGATTGCCTGGGTTTTTTAATACTTTATCATTTGGGGCTATAGAGAGCAATGAGAGAAAGGGAAATGAAAGGATGAGTGGGTGGGTAGATAACACTTTTTAATATAGATCCAGCGGGTTAAGGTTCTAACTCAGGCACCTGCTTGATGCTTCTCCCAAAAGGCCACATATTCTTTTACAAAGTCCTTATAGTTCTTGGCATAATCAGGGAGAATTCCATATGCAAGTAAAACGTCAGCCGAAACCACTTCTGTTCTTTGAGTTTCTAAGAAAATGGCTGAGATGCCATCCCCACTTTCACCCCACATCAAATCCAACACTCTCAGCAAGATTTCTATGGATTACAGGGTTTATACATTCTTGATCTTTTGATAATCAGACCTTTTGTTCCTGCTAAATCTAGATAATATTATTGCTTTTCCTTCCTGTATCTGTTCCCTTCTTTCTATTCTGTGCTAACTTTAATATAAAATTCAACTTTTTCTTTGATTTATCCCTGAACATCACTCCTGAATTGAGACCATAGGAAAACAATACAGGGAGTTTACAAATCAGAAAAACACAGCAGCACGAGAGATAACCTGAGTGGCTATTAGCAATTAGACATTCATGTTAAAATCTCTGGGCCCTCCCTGCCACTGGGAATTCCCACTTGTTTACCATCTCCTCAGAAGCCCTGGCCTCCTGCTTCTCTCTCTCTCTCCCCCCACCTCTTTCACCCCATCTCTAAATTTTTCCCTGTTGGTTCCCAATCCCCCGAATTCCCATTTATTTCAGATCTGTTTGGACTTCTCTTCCCCACAGCCCTACCTGGCTGTGCCACAGAGCCTCTGCGACCAACCCCCCCCCCCCCCCCGCCCCGCCCCATGTAGGTGTGTTCTGAGACAAGGACATTTCTCCCTTTTACAAGGGTTTGTCCATTTATCTCAAAGTAACAATTTTTCTCTCTCTTCCCATCACCACCTACTTCTATTCCGTCAATAATCCTTAGACACACAGCACCCATATTGACTCTCTTCTGAATCTAGGGCTGAGAGTCTGTGCTCCTGGCCTCAGACTGTAACCCTGGCCCACCCTGGCTCCTCTCTCAGCCTCCTTCCTTGAAATTCAGTCGGCACTTGGGCTTCTTAAAAAGAAAACATCTTGAAACATAAAGAATACATGGACCAGGTAATGCCTGAGCCATGACCTTATGTAATGCCACAGTGTATTAGATGGGAAATACTCCCCATTGAACAGAAAAAGGAAGTGAGGCTCAGAGAAGATGAATGATTTTTCCAGGGTTGCACAGTTTTTTCCTTCCAATTTATTTTAATTTTGTAGTCAAAGTGGCTTTTCATTTCTGCAGCCAGTTATTTTTCTAAAAGGGAAAATGTCATCATGTCATTTCCTTATTCAAACACCTGAGTGGGCCCCTGCTGTCCTCCTTAAACACACCTCCCCTCTGGGGCAGTGTCCAGGTGTTCCCTCTGCCTGCCCTTCCCTCCCCCATCCTCACTACTGTGACCTCAAACACATTAGCTCTCACACCTGCCAACCTGCTCTCTCAGGCCTGTCCTCCAGGCCTGTCCTCCAGGCCTGTCACTTCTTCTAGGAAGTCTTCTTCACAACCAGTAGTTTCAGATCCTGTTATAGCTCCCTCACACCACACCAGGCATGCGTCTATCATGGAGCTGTTGCAACTGTGCTGTCATTGTCTCTCTACTCATCTGACTTACACACTAGAACGTAAATGGACGTGTCTTGTGTAACACTGTGGTATTCACAGTGCCAAGTTAAAGGATTGTTTGAGTCCAGGAATTCAAGACCATCCTGGGCAACACAGAGAGACCGTGTCTGTAAAGATAAAAAATACTCTAGAGCAATATGGGCCCAGGGGTGGAGGAGGAGAGAGCACAGTTACCTTCCTGTGGATACATCTGCCCTGGCTGTGCCACCAGCCAAGGACAATGCCCAGTGTGTAAAATACAAAGGAAAGAATGATCAAGGGGGCAAAGCGAGTGTGGGGGCTGCTCGGTTTTGCCCTCCAGTGGCTTTTCTACCTTGGTGTCACTCAATAGCCCCTTCTCCTATAGTGCTACGACCAACATGGTGGAATTAGAAAAATGGCGTCCAAAACATTTGGGCCTAAGGATAAATGCAATGCCAATGTCACTTACACACAGTGTCCAGTCAGCAGTCCTCTACCAGCTTCTGAGGCAACCAACAGCCCTGCCTCCAGGTAAACACGTGACAGGTTTCAGGAGGCCCTGGGCAAGCCCACCCCTCTGCCGCCTGCCTACAGTCTTCTCTACATGCAGACGGGCTGCCTTCCCTCCAAGGCCCACCTCACATGAGAGGGCCTCCTCGAAAGAGGGTGCCACAGGCTTTGCTTAAAAGCAAAACTCCTTCTCCACTTCAAGAAACTGTCATTCATGAGCACTCTGGTGGCGTTGAGCCTAGACCACCTTGCCACATTGCTTACTGTGAAATGTACACGTTCCACTGCCACCTGGACTATGAATCCTGCAACTGATCCCGGACATACGCAGTGGGCACCTTTGAAGCCTGTGAAGCACCCAGGGTGTCCACATCTTGGCACATAATCATATTAAATCACATCGAATTTCTAAAGCCAGAAAGAGTGATTTTAACATGAGGGCGGTAGAGGAGTTCCTGCAGGAACTCCCCTCTTCTCTTCCACCACCCTCACATTAAAATCACTCTTTCTGGCTTTAGAAATTCGATGTGATTCAACAACTAGCCATTGGGATTATGTCCAGTGGCCCCAGACTGCAGGTGACAGGGAGGCCTTCTATTTCCTGGAGCCCCATCTGCCCCAGGCACGGGCCATCCTTCCATTTCTACTTTCCTACAGGCTTGCAAGGTGGAAGTTACTAGCTCCATTTTGCAGGAGAGCAAATTAGGCTTTCAAAGGTAGAGTAGCTTTCCAGGATGTGTCATTGAGGGTTTGAGACATGAGTTTCCAAACCTTGTCTGATTCCAAAGGCCATTCACATCCTTTCTACTTCATCCTACTGAATATAAAATTTTATTCTTCTTTTTGACAAAAATATGTTTATATAACAAAAATATTTAATACATGATATGTAAGTTAATTATATAATATAACATATAATATAGATTATAAAACCAAAATTGTTATACATTATTTCAGAAAGACCCTTTTGAAACGTGTCATTGTGAGATATATACAAAGAGGGAGAAAAGAAGGGAAGGAATGCAATGACCCAGTGACTTGGCAGAGAGCGTGGCACAAAAATTCGGGATAGGAGAATTTCCGGAGGGTGGAAGGATCACGGGAAGGAAAAGGTGCCGAACGCTTGCTAAGGCCCTCTGCTGTGTTTTCATGTTTTCTCACCCAAGCCTCATAACTGTGTGTGGTTATTATCATGAGGAAACTGAGGCCCAGAGAGCTCAGTAAGCTTTTCAAGCTCATCAAGCAAAGAAGTAGCAGAGCTTGGATTTGAGCCTGGCTCTCGCTGACCTCAGGGTCTGCTCTCTCCTTCCTCCTAGGCAACTTCTAGAGCAGCCCCCATGGGGTCCTTGAGAGCAAGAAACATAAAAACAGAAAATGAGTGGGCGGAGGACAGCAAAAGTGAGAGGGCAAGGAGAGGCTGTGCTTAGTCCCTCAGTGAACTTGGGGCTTCCACCTCACGTGGTGCAGGAAGGTCCTGCCTGCCTCTGAGAGCTGGGAGCCAAGAAGTCATAACCGCTCCAGGGTTTGATTCCTCTCCTATAAAATCAGATTGTTGAGCAAGGTGTCTGAGACCATGAAGTCCTGAGGTCCTGAGCATCTACTCAGAGTAAGAGCACAATATAACACCTTCCTCTCAGCAGTTACTGTCCAAGGTCCTTGCTGAGCACACCCAGACTGAACTGTGGGCCCGAAGGCTGCTTCTGCGGCTGTGCTACTTGTCTATCTGGGCCTAGAGTAGGAAATAAATGTTGATTAAAACTCCACTAAGGAAAACGCATGAGCATACAGGACCCGTACCTGAGAATCCGCCTTGGTGCCCTGGAAAACTTTTCCATTTGGTCAGAAGTGTTTCCTGAGGCCCCACACACAGCACCCAGATCTGTGCTTCGTGCAGAAATAAACCAGCAGCCAGAGTCGGTATTATACAAATAACTGCACAAAGAAGGTGGCAACAGTTGCATTCCCCTCTGAACCCCTGGGAGCCGTGGAAGGATTTAGGTGGGAAGCCACACTGTCAGGTTTGGGTGACTCCGGTTCCTATTCAAATTAGAGGTGGCCGCGTCAGAGGCAGTTAGGACATCCATTTCAGCCATACAGTAGAGCCGTATTGAGGCTTTGAACTAACTTAGGGCCAATGTGGAGGTTGACAGACTGACATTCTTGGGAGGTAGGGACATGAGCAAAGCAGACACGTGATCGTTACCAGCACCCCTACCACCTACCGGCACTGCCGAGCAGGAGGGGTGTGCAGTAGTAATCAGTGGGCACACAGCTTGCTTGCTCCACCCACCCAGGGAGGCGAGATGCCCAGGAGCACAGGTGCTCCCTGCCATCCACAGAGCCTCTGCCCCTCATGCCTGCACAGAAATGCCTCCCCGGCTTCCAGCGTCACCCCAGGGAGCCCAGGTCTCCCGTTCAGGGTGCTCTCAGCAGAGTGGTGGAAGGTTTGATGGGGTCTGAGCCAGGATGTGTGTACAAACCAGAAGGCTGTGGGTCCATCCTGTGGGCCCGGCATTGTGCAGTCTCCACACTCACTGCCATCTGTTTCCCATAGAGGCTGAGCACGAGCTCCTGTGTGTGGTCACAATCGTACAGAAAAATCACTCTGCAATAAATATGGAAATCTCTCTCAATCTCTATCACTGACTTACAAAATGGACACTGAAAATTCTGACCCTTTCTAAGATGCCCACCCCCATCCTCGAGGAAAGCATAACGGCATCATTGCCCTGGCTGTCCACACTTTACATAAAGGCTGGGTGGGTGAGCCTCACTGCACATGTACAAGGGCCAAACCAAAATAGGAAATACGGGCAAAGTGGTTGCATCCTTTTGCAATCAACTGTTATAAAAGCTGGCCATCTCCTGTTCTACAAGAAGAGGTGGGGTTTCCAACCGGCCCAGTTTTATTTTACATAATTGTAACCATCTCAGCATGTCAATTAAGATAGAATGTTACCTTTGGGATGGGATCAATTAGGGCCCTGAAGATTGAATTTGGAATCATGATTAGCCTGTTTTACATTTTGCCTTCATTTTCTAAAATATACAATTGTCTGATTCAGCTCAATTTTTTAAAACATATTGTAAACTTATTTATTTTTTTAAGCCAAAACAGACGTGGGAGGCTGGTGAGTAACAGGAACCATAGCAAAAGGGAGGGCAGGAGGGGGGACAGGGGTTGCTATTTGATTAGATTTGATTCTTAAATTTCCACAGCAAGAAAGTATTGAACATAGTGTAATGGTTGCTGGATTTTCTTAAGAACTGAAATCATTACTCCGTGGCTGTGATCCAGGTTCTTCCTTTTTTAGGTTACAATTTGAAATGGTGCAGAGCGTGCAATGGTGTTGTAGCCATTTATGTAATGTCATTGAATCAAGCTTCTGGAAATAGACAAAGGGCTTTGTGTCCCAAAATGTTCTTCTGGCGGAAAATTGATAGCAACACGAGATTTGCTATTACCAGGTTTGGTTCTGCCTCCAAATTTGTGCTGACTGAAGTGATAGTGAGAGAGAGAGGCAGGGAGGGAGAAAGGGTGCGGGAACTCACAAGGGCTCAGAGAAGCTGAGTGCTCAAAACAAATGCCATGCCGTGTGGAGGGAAGGCAGAGATGAGCGAGTTTCTCGGGGTCACTGAAGTGATGTGAACTACTTCCCTTGCGTTTTGTGTCCTCAGTGGAGACAAGGAGCTGTCACAGTATGAAACCCCCAGGTAACTCTCCCAAGACCTCTCTTCCCATCCCTGCCCTCCAGAGGGTTTCCTGTTCATTAAAGCCCTCGCTCATCTAGAGCTTTTGCCAGATTCATCAGAATGACAAGCAAGTCCAGCTTCACCAGCCAGGGATGCTGCCTGAATGCAAATCAAACAGAGGCCTGGACGCTCTGGCTGGGACCCATGGTGCTGGGCACAAACCCATGCCCGGCCCATTTTTTGCCCCTGATGGCTTTCCAAGATTTGCCATCTTTGTCATTACAGTCCGTTTCAGAAGAAGTTAAAGCCGTTTGGGCATGATGTGAAAGAAATGTCAATAAACCCCCTTTCCACATAAATAGCACATCAAAATATTACCAAATAATGCTGTTGACTTTGCCAGCAGGCAGAGGGCTCCATATGGAGATAATATCTTCCAACTGAGAGGCGTCCAATGTGCCCTTTCCAAGGCAACAGGCAAGGTGACTGTTCTGTGGCTAAACCCCATCCTCTCTGTACACTCCAACAGTCTCCTCTTCTTTTGTGTCCAGGCCACCTGCACTGGACCCTGGAGTCCTCTGCTCCTACCCAGAAGGAGCTCACTGACTCCCTCTCCTCTGTGATGGCAACAGCACCACCCTTTTGTAGCCTGACTCCAGTTATATACAAGTATCGTTCAGAGGTGTCTGAATCAGCACATCCTAGACTCTAACCAGAGACAGAGCTGACTGCCCACCAGTGCTCTCCATTCATCTGCTCCTATTGACTCAGGGACAACAGGAAAACTCACTGTTGGGTCAGGCTCCTTGGTGTGGGAAGTGACCTGCTCCCCCAACATGCAGGTGTCTCCTGTCTGGGAATTCCTGGGTAACAGGTTGGAGTCATGCAGACACACTCCTTAGTGTTCTCCTTAGTTATTCAAATTCCTTCTGAGCATTTATCACAGGCAAAGGACAGGAAGTCCACTAGAGTGAGTCAAGTGTCAGTAGAGGCACCCCAGCTCTTTCTCACCCGTGTGAGCCCCCACTTCTTACCCAATTAAATTTAAAGATGTCTTAGAATTCTTACAGTCACTCATGTTCTCAGGTCATTCAGGTCCCAGGGTCCCTTCTTTCTTTTTTTTTTTCTTTTGGCAGTTTTGTGGCCGGGGCTGGGCTTGAACCCATCACCCCCAGTATATGGGGTCAGCACCCTACTCCTTGAGCCACAGGCGCACCCTTTTTTTCCCCCAGGGTCCCTCCTTAAGTGCCATCTCTTTGCCTCAGCCTCTGCCCACCTGGTTATATTATATTTGTAATATATTTATTTCTGTTTATGTAAAAATTCCTGCAAAGCATTTATGAATTCGGTTGATTTTTGAACGATATCACTGGGGTGTGGAGAGAAGCAGGGGGTTGATGCTGCAATCAGATACCACCACGTCAAGCCTTAAATGTGAAAGGCTGGATCATCCCCATGGCAGATGTCCAGTGGCGTGGCTCTCAGCCTTCCCTTGCTCACGCATTTTCTTCCCACCAGCTGAACCTTGCTCTGCATAACTCTCTGCTCCTTTCTTCTCCCCCCTCTCAGAAGGAGAAAAATATCTTATTTTTTCAGTTCCAAAGTTCCAACTGAATCATTCTCTTTTAGAGTTGGGGGGTGGCAGTTGCTGAAGGTCAGGCCTACAACACTCATGCTTTCAGATCGCAAATACCCTTAGTGAATCATCAAGAGTTTTTCCCAAACAAAGAGAGTTTCCTCCCAAGGAAAAATGTGAGTGCCAATCTTAAAGCAATAAGCATGTTGCCTTGTCACACAAAGAGGCACAATCATCTCATTCCATTCTGTCTTCCCAGCCATTTTCCAGTCACCCACTGTGTGCCAGGCACTGAGCTGAGCCCTCCAAGCACACAAATTCACAGGACTCTTGCCACAGTTTACTACAGTGCGAAAACCAAAGACAGGAGCAGTGATGTTGCCCAGGGTACCCCAGAATTGTCTGCTTCTAAAGCTGTTCTCTTCATCAATAAATTACTCAGCCTCCCACAATTCAGCAAGCACTAACCATTGCAAGGTACTATGACAGATACAAAGATAACAGGCAGGGTCCAGCCCACAGTGATGTGTAACAAAAGTCAGCCATTAGAGACAGGTGGAGCTGGGTTTCCATTGCAGCTATGTCAACCTCTGAGCCTCAGATTCTCAAATATAAAATCAAAAGAGTGCTAGTATATAGCCTATCAGTTTGTTTTGAGGACTTCAGGAAATAATGCCCAGAAAGTACTCAAGGTAGAGCTTTGCTCATGGTGAGCCCTGAGAGAATGTTGCCAGTCATTATTGTCCTGAACAGGACTTTATAGCTTTCTTTGCAGATTTGATACTTTATGATAAGAATCTTTCTGCTGCTGAATATTCTTCCTAAAAATCACTGAGATGGTTAATGTGTTGTTGTATGGACATACCATAATTTACCTCTTTATTCCCTTGCTGTGTGTCTATTGGGGAATAGTTTTGTTTGTCTTAACGTTATGTCCTCACATATTAAGGTTATTAAGTCTTTGTTTCTATCTGCTGCAAATGTTTCCCCATATCTTTAATTGCCCTTTAATTTTGCTTACAATACTTTGTAGCATGCAATTGTTAATTTTTTATCCAGCCAAACCCATCTAAATTTTACTTTGTGATTCTTTCCATAATCTTTACGCTTAAAAAAGAAATTCCTTCTTACATAGAGATGAAAGGGCTATTCACCAACATTTTCCTCATGTGAAGATACAATTTGAAATGTAACATGTAACATGATTCACAAGCTAAGTAGATTCTGAATGCTGATGTGGGTGGGCTCTTCTATTCATGAGCAACCTCAGTATCTCACAACTTGTAGCAACTTGTAATATTGTTAGTAATGATTTTTCTCATGAGCCTGTTTGAGGGGTTAAGTATGAATTAGATTTGAGTTGTTCATCTTGGGAGTCCTTCCATGAGTTGGTCCACTATCCCCTTCTCAAGTAGAGAGACAGCTAGAATCTAAGAAGTCACACAGATCTCTAGTGGTGCCCTCACAAAGGTCAAAGATCTGCTTAGAGCAGTCACAGCCTTCCAGGGGCTATCTTCGTTTTTCCCACAATTCTGATAATTTGGAGAAAAGCTTTCTGTGTGAGGCTAACCCAGGTTAGAAGTTCACCCCCACATTCAACAACATGACTGCCTGACTGGGCACAAGGGAAATCTCCTGAGGAAATCTCTTACTTCCTCAATTAGAAAATCAAAGAAAATAAGGGGACAGACTTCATAGATCTACTCTGAAGATTGCATAAGGAAATGCAAGTAAATCTCTTGGCATAATGCGTGACAAATAATAACTGACCAAAAGCGTTAGCTAATTTTCTCTTTTCTCTACCACAAGATGGCCATGGTAGTTCTAAAAGGCCCTGGTGCCCTGTGCAGACGGCGGGGTAAAACTTTCACACCATAGTAGGAGGGCTCAAGCTTGTGGGCAATTCTAGCCTGACAGAAGAGGATGAGGTAGAAAGTGGAGGGTACTGAGCCCAAAATAGAGTGTATTCTTTTCCCACAGGGGGTCACAACAAATTACCCCAAACTGGGTAGCTTAAATAACAAAAACTTCCCCTCTCACTGTGCAGGAGGCCAGAAGTCTGAAACCAAGGTGTGGGCAGTGTTGGCTCTTTGGGGGGGCTCTGAGGAGGAACAGTCAGCTGACAGCCTCCCAGCTTCTGACCCCTGCGGCATCCCTTGCTGCTCCTCAGTCAGTGACACCAGCCTTTTCACACCGGCTTCTCCGTGTGTGCCTTCTCTTCCTACAAAGACACTTGTCCCTGGATTTAGGGCCCAACCACATATTCCAGGAAGAACTCATCTTAAGATTCTTAATTTAATTACAACTGCAAAGATTCTTTTTCCAAATAAAGTCACATTATCCATTATGCATAGTATATTCTCCGATTAAGTGAAAGTTGCCAGGTACAGAGGGGTAGTAGCCAGCAATACATTTGGCTATGTCCTTGAAGAGTAAATGATCATTACCTGATTTGCAACATTTTATCATCTCCTGTAAACATTTAGATCAGTAGAAATGCAGATATTGAAACGCATGAAACCCAGAAGGATGAATGATTACCCATATACTAGATCAAAATCCATGATCACCTCCTGAAAATTCCAAAAATAAAAGAATCAGGACATCCTCCCAATTTATTTTGAAAAGCAAAGATTGACAAAGATCTCTTAACTCTTTCTGCTGGTGGTATTTCTATTGATTGGGAAGGAAGATCTCATTAAGGAAAGAATCCAGGTGATCAGAATAGCATTCATGAAAATCCCAGTGCTTTGAATGGCAAAGACAAAACACGCCAG
>CAUYQV010070820.1:0-14788 GCA_963574575.1 Galagoides demidoff
AAATGTATCCATTGTCAACTGAAACTGTATTAATTATCGTTCCATTGCTGTATCTATGACTACCTGAGTTGTAACCCCCCTTAACCAGCCACCTTTCGCTTCTGTAATACGCTTACACAAAGCCTATAAAAGGTAACTCACCCTCATACCTGGGCTGCTGACTGTCTCTCGGAGCAGCAGCCCCTGCAGCAGGTAAAATAAATTACCAATAATTAACCTAAGTGGGAGTCCGAGTCTATTTTTCCAGGTCCCCTAAGTTATTTCAGCCATGTTAGGAGCTGTGTTGCAAACTGCCCTAGACAAAGGCCCCACGTTCCGGGAGCTGAGGTCTGTGGTCAACCACAGGGAAGGAACTGAGACCTGCCAACAACCACTCGCGGGAGCTGCTAGTGGCTCTGCAGGTCCGCCTGAGCTTTGAGCAGATGGCTGTAGTCTTGCCAGCAGTGTCCTTGAGACCTAGTGCAAACCTGGAACACCCCGATTCCCAACATTCAGTGTCTTTGGGAGACAATATGTGTCTGTTACATGGTGCCACATGTTGAGAGAAATTCATTTTGCGAGAATAGCAAACTGATACAGTTAAGACTCTGCCTTTTGGGGGGAGGATGCAGTCACATAAGATTAATATGGTGCCCCCAAAAGTCAGAAATGGGAATAATGTGCATATAATCCACGCATCTTTTCATTCAACAAACATTTATTTACAATGTTCCTGGCACTGTAGTAGATGCTGTGTCAGGTATTGAAGATAGAGGGGGAATACTTGCCGCATGGGGTGCAGAGTTTAATAATGTTTGGGGAAGACATAAAAATCATCAGTCATTCCCTGAGTGCATGTCTATTTGCAAAAACAAGTACATAAAAGTGATGCAATGTCATTAGATACATAGTGAACACTTACAATTCTTATTTCTACTACCTGATTTATGCGTGCAAGTATATTCCACTTGATGATCAAACGATTCACCTTGATGGTAAATAGGAAAATTTGACTCGACTTTAGTTTAGAAATTGTTCTTCTCAGTTTGGAGAATAACACACTTAATATTATTATTGTTAACACCGGGCGAGACTTTGCATGTCCGTGTAGGGTAGATTGATTGGGTTTTGGTCGAGTACTACACATGGAGATAACTTCTGCCTGATGCTAATTAACAAGTGGCCTAACAACATGAGCGGGTGGGGGAAGCCGTGAGAGAAACCAGCTTTGAAATTTGGGTATGGCTCCTTAATTTAATCATGAAATGGGAGCTGTGGCTCTTTCATCTTCAATTCCAGATCCAACACTGACTTCTTCAATGGTCTAAGAAAGGCAATTTGCCCCTCCCACTTCTATCCATTCGTATTAAATGGAGATAATAACACTTTGATAGCTATTAGCAGGACGGTTTGAAAAATAAATGGCACCGTTCTGGATGAGACCTAAGCAGGAGAGTTCTGACCTAACCAAGGACGCGGCTCTTCCTCTCCTGTGCTGTGTCATCAGGACTGTGTGGTCCCCACTCGGGGAGCTCTGATCCCCTCGTCCTCAGAGCCGTGGGTGATTTTCCTGCAGGGAGGACGTGGCTTCCACTTGCATCCCCATGGACGCTCTTCCTCCTCACACTAATAAAGAGTCGGTGCTGACAACTCCAGACTAATCACCATTCTTTTCATCTCCCTTTTTCTCCCCAAAGCTTAAACTAATAATAATAACCATTTTAGATCTTTCTCGTGGGAAACGTGGGCATGACTGGAAGGGAAATCATTGTTCTTAGGACAGCTATTATTGTTGGAATTAATCACCGCTATTTGCAATTACTGTAGTGTACAATTATCACTAATATTTATGCCGCTCTGCCTGCTGCTGGAGACTGCACCGGCTTTGCTGGTATCACCCCAGAACAGAGAGGCAGAAGGTAGAATAAATGAAACCGAAGCACGGAGCTGACAGGTCAGGGATCCGATTCTTCCACTGTCAGGCCGTGATGTGTTAAACAGCTCCCGCCTGCTCGTGTCAAAACAGCAACCCACGCAGAGCTGGAAGTTTTCCTTTGCAAGAAAAGAAAAGAGCTCAAGTAGCTTGGGGAGGATATAAATTAGAACCATTCTCAGCCTTGAAGGTCTGTTTTATGAGCCTGCACAATGCAATTGTCCTACAGCATACGATTCTTTGTCATAAACCCCCCAAAATCCTTTCTCCCCAAAAAACCCTGTCCCCCTTCAGTTGTGAGGTGAGCACACCCTGGGATGAACCAATTGCACTGTCCGTGGTGACTCAGTGGGGACACTGGACGACAGTATGAGTGTGGGCATCAGATTCCACCAAGCAACAAACAAATGGCAAGTCAATTTCTCTCATCTATTTGTCCAACACCAACGTATAATTCAAAGGTATTGAAAACATTTTCTGTTTTTATTTTTCCAATAATCTTAGTTTTACAAAGTTGGAAAGTTATATAAATGTGTCCATATGACCCGGGGGTATACCCAGATACCCCCAATCACAGTGTGTGATCAAAATCAGAAGGTTCACATTGAACAGTAGTGTTATTTAATCCACAAACCTGCAATTTTACTACTTCTCCAGTGACCACCCTTTGTTTGTGGCCCAAGATTAAACCCAGAATCCTACACTATTCACAGTTGTTCTTAGCCTGACTTAACCTGGTCCGGTGCCTCAGTCCTCCCAAACCACAGTGCCCATCTCACTGCTGGGGAGTTGACCTTGATTCAGTTAAGAGACGGGACGTTTTCATCAGCTCTAGAAGTCCTTATTCTCCCCCTTTATAGCCAAAGGCACTTCCCTCCTCCCTCACTCTCTTCCTAACCTTTGACCACCATTAATGTGTTTTCTATTTTCATAATTTTGTCATTGGAATGTTCTATTTGGGCTTTCAAGAATAAAGCCGCTATAAAGATTTCTGTACAGGTTTTCATGGGACTGCAAGTTTTTACATCTCTGGGATGAATGCACAGAGTAGCTTTTGACAAAACTGTCAAACTTTTCCAAAGTGGCTGCATTGTTTTGCATTTTCACCTGCAATGTACTAATTAGTGATCAAGTTTTTCTGAATACTCACCAGCATGTGGTATTACCGCTATCTTTTATTTTAGCCATTCTGATTGGTGTGTAGTGGGGTCTTATTGTGGTTTTAATTTGCACTTAACTTGTGACCAGTGGTATTTAGCATCTAATGCTTATTTGCCATGAATAAATCTTCTTTGATGAAATTTGTCTTATAGGCACAAAATTCTTTCTCCCTTTTTTTTTTAAATTGTCTTTGTTTGATTTTCACATCAGTGTAATAGTAGGATCACAAAATGAATAAAGAAATGTTTCCTTCTTTTCTATTTTTTGGAAAAGAAGTTTGAGAGTGGTTTTAACTCTTCTTTAAAACATTTGGTAGAATTATCCAGGGAAACCATCTGGGCCTGGTGATTTCTTTATTGTGTGTTTTAAAATCATTAATGTCATTTCCTTAACAGCATTAGAACTATTAAAATTATCTACTTAATATTGAGCATTTTGTGATCACTTGAGTGTTTTGAGAAAAGGGTTTGTTTCATCTAAATTGTTAAATATGTGTGTGCAAATGTGCTGCTTTGTTATCCATTTGATGTCTTCAGGGGAAGAATTTTGACAGTGTCTGCCAAGTTTTTGTACTGTATATTTAATAAATGTCATATGAGGAAATACTTTAACATTATGCAAATATCTGCCTATTTGATACACTTTTGCGCCCATTCATGATTTTTGCCTAAAACAATTCTTATTGTGCTTTTGGCCAAAGGGTCATTTTCTATTTGCATCATTCTTTCTTCATTTTTAGATACTATTCTACTCTAGGGAAGAACTTTCCTTCCCCCACCCCATTAAGCCATGTTGATATAAAAATAATCGAATACAGGGTTCTTGTCCTTTTTTTTTTCCAGACAGTGTCTCCCTCTGAGCATGGGCTAGAGTGCAGTGGCATCATCACAGCTCATAGCAACCTCAAACTCCTCAACTCATGCTATCCTCCTACCTCAGCCTCCCAAGTAGCTGGGACTACAGGTGTGCACCACCACACCTGGCTTATTTTTCTACTGTTTACAGAGATGGGATGTCACTATGTTTTTCAGGCTGATCTTGAACTCCTGGCCTCGAGTGATACTTCTGTCTTGGCCTGACATATCACTGAAATCAAAGGTGTGAGCCATGGTGCCTGGCCTAAAACACGAGCTTCTTAATATTAATATGATCTCATAGATTCTTATTTTAGTCTACAGTCTAATATATTTCTATATAGTTTATTTTATTGCACAAATTATCTCAGATTTGGCCACTGAGGTTGTCAAGTTGGCTTCTGTGTCTTTTTGAAAATCTTCCTCGTTTCTTTTTTCTTTTGAGAGCCTCTTTCCTTTCTGGAATGAAAAACTCTCCAGGTTCATTTTATTCTTTTCCTGCCTCTTCTCAGAAGTCAGTGACCTCCCAGAACTCTGGTTCCTTTTATGGAATGTAGTACTTAGAAACCAGGCTATGAATGGTACGGTGATGTGTAGGCAGAGCGGTGTCGGTGCTCCTATACAATACGGTGACATGTAGACAGAGTGGTGTTGGTGCTCCTATACGAATGTACAGTGATGTGTAGACAGAGCGGTGTCGGTGCTCCTATATGAATGGTACGGTGATATGTAGACAGTGCCATGTCAGTGCTCCTATACCCTATATGAATGGTATGGTGACATGTAGACAGAGCAGTGTCGGTGCTCCTAGGCCATCTTATTGCACAGAACTGAGAAGTAAGTGTGATCACACACATGTGGGTCTGCGTTTCTTTTATTCTTTTCTTCCTTCCATCTTTCTTCTTCTGTAAGAGTCAATAAAAAGCAAAGTGTTTTCCCTGTTCTGACGCATTCTGCTCAATACTTCTGACACCAAACTGTAAGGCAGGAAAAATCAAATCTTTTTTTTTCTACTTTCACACCCAGTACAGCTTAGAACACTCCACTTCTGATACCATACAGGCAGGATTTTTCTCCCCACACACTTATTGTTTCTCTAATGACCCCAGCTAGGTGCCCCATAGTTGAATTCCACTCTTATTATTGTTATTAGTGCAGCAATATATGATGGTGTTTGAGAGGTTGGGTCTCCCAGTCAGGCAGAGATGACTTCCATTCCTCAGTGTGTAATCTTGAGCCAGGCAGCTCTACCTGTGTGAGCCCAGAGTCCCGGAGATGACAATTGAAACGACATCACCAGATTGTAAGGATTTATTATACTAATGCATGCCACACACTGAACACTGTGTCTCAAAAATAGCGTTTGGAATCAGAGAATAATATTCCATTTTCAGAGTTTCAGAGATGTTTGTAAAGGGGATTCTATGAAGACATCACAGTCAAAGAAGCAACTGCTTCAGTGAAATTGAGCATATTTGGTAATAAGTTTTATCAAAATATATGTAGATAAGTGATTTTCTTTCTAGGGAGGGTCTTTAGAAAACCTTGTTTGCTTGGTATGTGGTAGAAACAGTGGCAGCCTCTGCTGCCCCAAACACGTGTTTTGTGGCTGTATCTTCTGATCTCTGGTCAGTATCGAGAACACACATTGACTTGCTAAAGTCAACTGCAACATATCAAGACCGTAACAGACAATGTTCTTGGGGAACTCTCTGCGTACTTCAAATTTTATGACTCTCTCCACTTTGGGGTACCAGGCCATTTTCATGGTTTGAGCCTCAGAGCCAGGTCCTCACCATTTCAGAGGTAGTTTACAGAGGGCACTCTTCATTAGAGATGATGTGTGCACTCTACCACTCGCAAATGGCTATTTTCTGCGGTGGGTTAATTTTAAAGGTGAAAAAAAGAATCCAAACATTTACATTTTAGAACGAGCTTGTCAGCTCAAGGCAAACCTCGTTGCTGTTGAGTGGTCCTCAAATATATGAATTTATCATAGGGTTAATTCTGTGTGGAGAATTTTCAATTACAATAGTTCTCCTTTTTTACATATTTGAGAATTCTGAGATTAGAGTAAACATGTATTTTTGTTGTTGTTGTTCTGACAATCCTTCATTTCTCCTAACCCCATTTAACCCCAGCCTTCCACTTGGCTGACCATAAGAAATATTCTGGAGTCTTTTCCATCGACCTCAGGACATGTATCCTTTGTTAATAGCCCCTGGCATCCAACAACTCCAAGGTGATAGGGAAGCAGGAATGGCATTAATAATTTATAACTGAATAACTAACTAGAACAGAGCAAACCAGCTTCCTTCACCTCCTTACCCTCTCTTGGCAGCATGGGAAAATTATCCATGCCAAGAGAACTGGGGCAAGGACACCAACCATAAAGGCAGAGACAGATGCACAGATCAGAGAGGGGGGCGGTCTGTGGAGTTCTCTGAGCCCTGTTTTCTAAAACAAGACTGGCCAGGTCTCAGGCCCGGCTTAGGTAGGTTCCAGACGCAGACTGCTAGGCTACCTTGCTCAGGAACAGTTTCTCTTAGGTGCCTGAGGGCTATCTACTTTAGCTGGAGAGAGAGAGAGCATGTCTTAGAGTAAAGCAGTCTTCTTAGCATAGATAGATCTTAGTCTTTAGTAGAGCTTGGTAACCTTTAACAGAGAGACACCATGCTGGCATTGGGGAGGCAGGAGAGGAGACAGAGTCAGAGCAAGCCAGTCTGTGATAGAAAGTGCACGCTTCCTGACTGCTTTCTCCTCCAGCTTAACATAAGGCTGATCTCGTGCTTCTCAACACCTTCTCAACACAGCTGTAGAGACTGCCAATTCACCACTGCTCTCATCTCGCGAGCTCTCATGCTTGTTAGGAGAGCTAAATCTGGTTTGGTGCCTGTGGCTCAATCGGCTAGGGCGCCAGCCACGTACACCTAAGGTGGCAGGTTCGAATCCCCAGCCCGGGCCCGCCAAACAACAATGATGGCTGCAACCAAAAAATGGCCGGGAGTTGTGGTGGGCACCTGTGGTCCCAGTTACTTGGGAGGCAAAGGCAGGAGACTCGCTTGAGCCCAGGAGTTGGAGGTTGCTATGAGCTGTGATGCCATGGCACTCTACCCAGGGTGACAGCTTGAGGCTCCGTCTCAAAAAAAAAAAAAAAAAGGAGAACTAAATCTCTCTCCATGCCCTTTCCACCAAGGTGTTCCATGATTGAGCTACAGGTATTTCTTATAACTCTCACTCCTCCTAGCCATAAGCTATACGGGCTGCTACACAGTAAATTAGGGAGCTCTTCATAAAACTACTGGTGAATAACAGGGGATTCGGAAGATCATCCAGCTTGGTGCTCTCACATTCATATGAGAAAACTGAGGCTCAGAGAGATAAAATAATTGGTTCAAGATCACACAGGAGCCTGATAGATAGTTCAGGTTTGGGTCTGGGACAAAATAGAAATATTTTGAAGGAGCAATTGAAGTGACATATCATGTGTCCTAAAGCTAACATCTTCATAGTTTTTCAGGAGTGTCCCTTCATTATATCAGAGAGAAGGAAAAAATTGTAAACCCCCCTGTGGAGTTTCCTGCGAGATTCTCACCAGTGCTGCCCTGGTTTTCTTCTTGTTCCTCCCACGGCTGACACAGTCTCCAGATCTGCAGATCCCTCAAGGCCACACAGCTGCCAGCTCCCTTTCTGTGTTGACTGACGCCTATGTCCACGTCATTCTTCTGGAAGCTTTTATATACTGACTTAAACAATTAACTTACATTGTACAGTACAACTTCCATAGCTGACCATCTCTCTGCACTGACCACCTCCAGCTGACCTAATTTTCACAGACCAGACCATGCACCATATGTACATGTCTGTACAGCAGGTCTAGTTCCTTATGTGGCCACCTCTATATGTTGACCAGTTTGTTACAGTGTTGTGGGTCTCAGTTTACAAAGGTTCTACTGTATTCCCATAAGAATATCCCCACCTAGATTAAAGTACAATGTCAACAGAGACTACATATTTCAGTTTTTTCCAGACCCGTAGAGCCCACTTCCTCTTCATGCCATCATAGATCCTTACCAAGTATGTGCTAATCACTGAGAAGTGCTTATTTTGGGGAGTGTCCACGACTTCTTTGCCTCTCGCTCCTGATTTCATTGGATGTAGAAAAATAATTCAATTGCCTGAAGAGCTATTTCCAGAAACACATGAACCCTTTTACATATTAGGGCTCTCTTGAAAAACTTTGGACCTTTTCCAGTTTTAATTAATTATTTCTGGATTTAAAAAATGTACAAACCCATGGCTAAAGTTGAACTGTTACTCAACTATCAATCTCTGAAATTTTTGTTATCCTATTAGAGAAGGAAGCTAATGCGAGTATCTGAGTTGTTAGACAAGTTCATTCCAAGTGACTGATTTGTATTCTGGGAGAACAGGGAATCCTATAATGCACTAAAATGATTCCAATAAGATCTAATGAATAAATTACAGCGAAAAATAATTCAATCTCCTTGATGATGGATTTGAACCACATAATAGAGATGGACAGCTAAATTCCTTTCTGCTGTCTCAAACATTGTCCATGCAAATAAGATTAATTCCGTGCATTGTACTGGTGAAATAATAATAAAGTCATAAAACATAGCAGAAAAGGAGGAAGTTGACAAAGTGTGTGTTTGATTAATTGCCTTAATAGATTATAGGTGTTGCCTAACGTTTTTCTAAATTTCTCAGTACTCATTTTTTTTAATATTTGAAAACACAATATAAAAATGTATACATTTACCACACCCCAACTCTAGGAACAAAAGTTAAAACACAAGAAGAACTTGGCAGAAGCACTCGAAGCGTGGAAGTTTAATCTGTTTAGAGTCCTTAGGTGATTGGAGGCAGGACAGGAGGCCCACTAACAGAGCAGCCTGTCACTTAGGAGCTGTGATTCTCCCTTCTCAAGGGGTACCTGAGTTCTCTTTTGCAGGATAGAAGTTCTAAATTTCTCAGAGAAAACACAAGAACCATTTCCAATGGCTCCTACGCCTACATTTTCTTAACCCTGTCTCAGCTCAGATGGGCTTGGTTGTGGGATCCTATGAGGATCTCAGAGGTAGGAGAATAGGCTCAGACTCAAGGCGGCGGTGAGCGGCATCCAGCTGGGGGAGGCAGGGTCAGACACTGAGCCTTTCTCCTCTGTTTTATGTTTCAATCCTAAATCATATGACTGTCCCCACCTGGCTGGATTTATTCACTCTATTATTCATTTATTTTTATCATCTGTCTACTTTGTGGGAGGTCCTGGAATATGGTGAGTAATACCAGACACACATTGCTGTCCTCAGAGAATGTTTACCTGTTTAGAGAAACAGACAGGCAACACATCACTTCAAGAAATGGTGCTGATTTTGCTATAATTGCAGGAGTACCAGGCGCCGTAGGACGCATGCGGGTGAGGAAGCCTAACCCGTAACGCAAAGGAACTCAGGTCACATTTTGACAGAGATGTTTGTTCTAAAATCTTCAATATTCAGAAGACTTACCCAGGCAAAGTGTGACTATTGAGTGTTGAGTAAGTGGTTCACGTCTTCCTCATTCAAAAGAAAAAAAATAAAGGATTTGAGCATTCTCGCTTGAGTGATGCTGTTCCCAGAATAGCCAGTCGGAAATGAGCCCTTGTACAGAGAGCTCCAGACCAAACACACACAGCACCTACTCAGGGCCACTGAGGAGAAGCCAAAGGCAGGAAGAAACTTGAGAAGGTTCCCCACTGAAAGAACAAAACCACGCTGGGTGAGGTCCGTGACTGCACAGCCAGCTTCCCCTCTGAGAGCGCACAGCACCAGACAGTTAGAGACTGAGCAGACCAGTCCCGGCAACTAGAGCACATGGTGCCCAACAGTTAGAGACCAGGCAGAACCAGCCACAGCAAAAGTGAGACCCCGTCTCCAAAATAGGCGGAGATTTTGGCTGGTGCCTGTAGTCCCACCTACTTGGGAGGCTGAAGCAAGAGGATCACGTGAGCCCAAGAGTTGGAGGTTGCTGTGAGCTGTGATGCCACTGCACTCTTTGGAGGACTGTAGAGGAATGGACACCATGCTTGTGAAGGACAGTTACTGATTCTTATCACATTAAAAGGAAAGCTGAGAACAGGACAGTCTCGTGGCAAGCCTAGAGATGTTTTGTGACTTGGGGGCAATCCCTCACAACTTAGAGTTCTGGAATGAGATAAGACCGGTCACTCACTAGTAAGCATGTATTAAACATTGACGCTTAGTACTTCTTCATGGGGGTTGTGGGGAAAGAACACGTGAGGAAGGAGCACGTGGCAATCCTTAGGCATGCAGCCCTTGTATGTAATGACCTTAACTCTCCACGCCTGTTGTGTATAACCTTAATAAATAGCCATAGCCGCTGGGGAGGGGGCTCTCTGGGCTACCCTGCACTTAAGATCAGCCCGCCTCCCCCAAGCTTGTACTTCTAATCCATGTCACGTCTGGTTCCTTCCTGTGGTGACCAAGACCAGGGCCTTAAGGATCTCGACAGACGGTGATAAAGTGAGACTCTGTCGCAAAAAAAAAAAAAAAAAAAAGAAAAGAAAGAAAGAAAGTAAGAAAGAAAGAAAACAACCCAGCAAACAAGGTCAGTTTTATTGGTTGGAAATTAAAGTGACAGAGGTGGAACCTAATAGAGCATGAGCCGTGGAAGGGGTGCTCGGTTCTCTTGTAAGACCCTCTCAGAAACCGGGACGACCCCTCAACCAAGAGGAGCCCAAGATGCGGAAGAACGCAGCAGACTTTCGGCAGGAAAGGCAGTTCAGAAACCTCCCACCACCGCTGCCGTGTGCAGGACACACAGAGGTTAGGGGTTCAGTCCTGTCTGATCAGGAAGTCTGAAGGACACCTGCTTAGGCTGTAAGTTTAAGCTTTTTAGACCCCATTGTCCTGAACATGATGCCCCAGCCTGGTCACAGCTGTCTCTTCCTGCTTTGGGAAGACATGAGACCCTCTCTAGTCACTCACCTTCAGCAAGTCCCCTGGCTCTCACTCCCAGCTTTCAATGGTCTGTGAATTTTCCTTGGGGTTTGGTACCTTTTCCTAGAGCTCAATTAGTTACCAGTTCTATTGCTCTTGTAGTTACTATTTCACCTTTTTCCAAGGCTTGATGAAACACACCAAGGAGTACATTCTCTCCCCCTGATGTATGAACCCTGATTCAACACTGGTGAAAGGCCTAGAAATTGGACCAGTTTTTGCCAGAGGCTATCCACCTCCTTGCTGGCCTGGCAACAAGTAATCCAGATCAAAAATCCCATCTTATTGGGTTTGTCTCAGATCACCCAGGTGCCAATTACAGGCAGGTCCCTGGATTATGGACAAGATACATCCTGAGAATGTCCTTAGTTTGGATTTGTGTGTAACTCAGGTCCCTGATGAATAGTGCATATATGGTGATAACAAATAATAATAATACTATAATGGCGCCTATAGTATAATAATAACACAGTGTGATACTGTGATAATGATAACCCTGTATTAATAAGTTACCGAAATTACTGTGCTCTTTCTTCTAATTGAAAAAAGAGAACATAATGACCAATTCACACAAAACGTTAAGGTAGGAGATAGGAGAAATCTCAAAATATAGCCTTACAGATTAAGACTCCTCTGATGTTGCACCAATGTCTTGCTTGACGGAAGGGACAGTTTTGAGGCAAGAAGAGAGACTGACGTTGAACAGAAGATGGTGGTGGAGACGGTGCTGGCGAGGATAGAGCGGGAGCTGGAGAGTCAGGGTTTGAGTCAGTTGCTGGAGGAGGGAGCCTTGCACTGAAGTCAGTTTCTTGAAGAGGTATCCAGGGTAGTTTGCACAGCCTCTTTTTTTTCATCATAAATGGTCTGGCAGCAGCTGATGTTCCCGCGAGCTGCAGGGGAATACGTGGATCTTGCTCCTCAAGCTTAGCAAATCCTGCTTCAGTGAGATGAAGGCGTCAGTTGATTCTTTTGTCATAAACTTAGTTCTGAGTCTCCTGATTCTCTCTGCTCTTGTGTTTCTATCAGCTGTTTCTCTATCTGTTTACAAGACTAGCTGTTCGCAAAATGACGCTGCGCCAACTAACCACCTACATCCCACAGGTTTGTTTACATGTGTGGAAGAAACTAGTTCTACAATTATTAATTTAATTATTCAATTATAAACTATCCCTAGGGTGAATCTTGGGAGGCGTTCATAATCACAGATGCTGTAAGTTAGCTTGTCCATAACCTGTGGCTGGTCTGTGTTGACATTTATAGAAATAGAGTCTCAGAGTTTGGTGTACAGGATGTTTGGGAATAATACCCTTAAAATAAAATCTGTGAAAGGAAAGGAGCAGGTACTGGATCTGCTAAAGGAAGAAGTTGAATATAACGCATTAGCTAACAAGAAATTGGGAGCAGGAAAGGCTCCTCAGAATTGTCCCTCATTGCTACAAGATAACCAAGTCTTTTTACATATCCATGTCAATTGGTCGTTACGCAAAGGCCACCCTACAAAGGTCTTGAACTTGTGGAACATGGCTCTCTGCAGCTGAGGCAATCTCTGCAGGGGGTGACAGCTAAATGGTACTTTGAAAATTGGAGTTAACAGGTCCTTTCATTAAAGGGGATCTGGGTGGTTTATAGCTGTGTTCATCACAAGCCATCTCCACCATCTTGGCCTCTGCGGTGATAAGAGTAATGGCAAAAGCTAACACTCTAAACGTGCCAGAATGGAAATTGAAACTTTCAGGTACCTTATCATTGTAGTCATTATTGCTGTATTCCTTGCACTGGAAACATCTTAACACACAGGAGAGAAAGAGACAAGCAGGGTAGCATGGTGCAAGCAGAGAAACATCTTGAAAATAGGTGAGAGGTGTGAAGAACAGAAACAAGTACTGCATTGGTAAAGTGTGTACTATATAATACAAGATAGAAAGGAGGGAAGGTGGAGAGGTAAGCAGAGGTGAAGCCACAGACCTCTTCTTCAAGTTCATCACACAGTTGACTCTAACTCAAGGGCAGTGGAAAGCAATAGTAAGGATCTAAGCAGGAGGTTGACATCATAAGATGTGCCTTTGAAAAATCTCTCCAGCTCCACTAAAAGCTCAGTGTGGAGGGGCCAAGGCAAGACATGGGGAGACCTTTCAAGAAGTAATCACTGTAATCCTGGAGATGGGAGCTTAGACTAGAACAGGGGTAGTAGTGGAGATGAAAAAAGAGCCAAGAATAAGAGCTATTTAGAGGCTAGAACCAATTACTCTTGGTGACCAATGCATTAAGGAAGAACTTGGATTGGGGACTGATTCCCTTGTTGGTGGGTTGGGTGGCATGTGCTTAAGCTGGCCTTGTGGAGCAGCCAAGGCGTGGCCCAGGCCCTGGGCTCTGCACCCAGGCTCTGTGCTTCCTTCCTGACTGTGCTGCTTCTCAGTGTCCTTCAGTCAATTTTCACCATTTTTGTGCCTCAGTTTCAAATCTGTAAGATGTGTTTAGGTATCTTCCTCATGAGTTAATACAGGTGAAGACACATGTCCAGACAGACATATCTCCTAGGTGGTGGGTGTTTGGTTCCAGAACTCTGCATTAAGTTGACTGTCACAATACAGTGAGCCATGGGAAGTTTTCAGTGTCCCAGGGCACGTCAAAGTTATGTTCACACTGTAGTGTAGTTTAATAAGTATGCAAATGTCATTACACTTAAAATATGTATATTCCTTAGTTTAAAAGTACTTTATCTCTACAAAATGCCAGTGATCATTCGAATCTTTAGCAAGTTGTAATTATTATGCTGATGGAGGACCTTGCCTTGATAGGCCTCAGTAATGGCTGTGACCCATCAGCGTGGTGATGGCTAAAGGCTGGGGTGGCTGTGACAATTTCTTAAAATAAGCCAGCAGTGAAGTTTTCCTCATTGCTTGAGTCTTCCTTTTACGGGATGATATTCTATAGCATGTGATGCCATTTGACAGCATTGTACACAGTAGAATGTCCTTCAGAATTGGAGTCAATCTCACAAAACCTGCCACTGATTTATCAACTAAGCTCATGTAAAATTCTAAGTAGTGCTTGCTGTTCCAACAACACATACGGCATCTTCACCAGGAGTAGATTTTATTTTAAGAAATCACTTCTTTTTGCTCAACCATAAAAAGCAACTTCTCACTGGTTTAAGTTAGGTCATAAAACTGTAGGAATTCACCCATCTTCAGGCTCCTCTTCTAATTCTCGTTCTTTAGGTATTTCTACAAAATCTGCTGTGACTTCCTTCACTGAAGTCTCAAACCCATCTCAAAGTCATCCATAACTCTTGGAATCAACTTCTTATAGACTCCAGTTAATGTTGACATTTTGACCTCTTCCCATGAATCACAAATGCTCCTAATGAAATCTAGAATAATAAATCCTTTCCTGGAGGCTTTAAATTTACTTTGCTATATGACAGATAGTGACCCATTAGAGGAATCACTGCCTATGGCAGCTATAGCCTCATGAAATGTGTTTCTTCAGTAATAAGTCTTGAAAGTCAAAAATATTCTTTGATCCATGGGCTACAGAATGTGTGTTGCTTTCGCATGCATAAAAACAACATTCATCTCCTTATACATCTCTGTCGGAGTTCTTGGGTGACCAGGTGCATTCTCAATGAATTAGTAATGGTTTAAAAGGAATTTCTTTTCTTCTGAGTAGTAGATCTTTTTTTTTTTTTTTTTTTTGAGACGGAGCCTCAAGCTATCCCCCTGGGTAGAGTGCCGTGGCATCACAGCTCATAGCAACCTCCAACTCCTGGGCTCAAGCGAGTCTCCTGCCTCCGCCCCCCAAGTAGCTGGGACCACAGGACCACAGGCGCCCGCCAC
>CAUYQV010070821.1:0-49735 GCA_963574575.1 Galagoides demidoff
TTATCTTGAGATGCTAATTTTTCCTCTTACTTCAAGGACCTTGGGGCTACCACTTTGATGACCACCATTCTATTTTTTTGTTTTTTTGAGACGGAGCCTCAAGCTATCCCCCTGAGTAGAGTGCCATGGCATCACAGCTCACAGCAACCTCCAACTCCTGGGCTCAAGCGAGTCTCCTGCCTCCGCCTCCCAAGTAGCTGGGACCACAGGCACCGGCCACAACGCCTGGCCATTTTTTGGTTGCAGCCATCAGTGTTGTTTGGCGGGCCCAGGCTGGGGATTCGAACCCGCCACCTTAGGTGTACGTGGCTGGCGCCTTAGCCGATTGAGCCACAGGCGCCGAGCCATGACCACCATTCTAGAGCATGAACTGTTTTCAGGTGACTGCCTTTAAGTCCTCTCTGCCCATTCTGCTGTGTCATGTGAGGACATCCCAGCAATGGATATCTGGACTAAATAAAACCCCTGAGTCAGAGAAAAACACTCAGACTCGCCATGCAATTTGACAGAGAGCTGCACTTAACAGAGCTTAGATTTTTAAGGACATGCACTTTCCTGTGCCCCCCATAATAGTTCAGGCCTCCTTCAGGGATGTTTGTGAAAATGCCTATGTGTGATTGCCAAGGTCAAAAAAATCCAAGCCCCATTTAAACTAACCTTATGCTCCAACCTAAGGGCTGAGTGAACTGAACATCAGCTATGGAAATAGCCCAGCACTCTGTTCTCTTCCCCCTCCACAAAAGGAAATGGCTAAGTTTAAGTCCAAGAGATACTGTAAATGAGTGAATCATCCTTTCTTTGGTGAAGAAAAAGCCCTGAACGAGGGACCTGTGGGATGAGTCAGCCATCAGACCATCCCTGCAGCCCTTTCATCTAAGTTTCTGTGACTCAAAAATAAGAGAAACTGGACACTGGCACCTTTGCACGGCTGCTACACACGGCTCCACATCATCATGTGAAGTCATCCGAAAAGCCACTAGTACTGGTCACAGCGCCACAGACATTTATACAGTATACCAAGAACGCACAACCTCACAATCTTTAGAGGAAGGTCACATTTCATGCAAAGAGTCCCATGAAGAAACCTGTACATGTATAACTGTTCGAAACCTATGTTTCATTTTACATTGTATAAGAGGGATATCTGTTTGGGTCCTTAAAATATCAAGTTTTATGGCCCTCCAGGAAGAAGCAGCCACCCAAAGTTGAACCCTAAAAGAAGGGAGAGCAAATCTTTTTTTTTTTTTTTTTTTTTTGAGAGCAAATCTTTATTTCTGCGCTTGGGAAACACAGGCAGAATGAAAGGGAACTTCATCAGGAACAGCTGAGCGGAGCAGTGGGCTTGGTTACCTGCCTCCACTTCAGACCTGGGGCGGACAGGTTAAAGGCTGAAACAGGTGCCAAAGCTTGGAATTCAAAGACCTTCTAGAAAAAAGGCGGGGAAAAGCTTGAGAGTCTTTGAGGACATTTGGTGTTGAAAGTGCAGAAATTAAAAATGCTTATAATTCATGTGATACCTGAACATAAACAGGAAAGAAGTCAAGATCCTTGGCAATGGCCCAGGGGTGTCCCTACGGAGAAGGGTATGAGGTCAGCCCAGGACCCCTGTCATCACAGGAAGATGCTTTTATCTCTTTTGCTCTTTATGGTTTACAATTCCCATGACAATTCCCAAAAGTAATGCTAAAAGTTTAAGTGTGATTGTCTTAAGTGGGATGTTTGAGTTTTCCATCTTCCATGGGTGCCATTCATCCCTCTCCCCCTCCCCACAGTGGCTATGATGACCTTGTTCTTAACAGCTCTGACCCCAGGTACCAGGAAATGGATCACTGGGATAAAATTAAAGAACATCTCTGAATCCAGCTCCGAAACCTCAACCTCCTTTAGATAATGGAAAGTCGCTCCTTTTATAACTCTTCCCACATAAAAACAAGAGGACCTGAGAAGCTGCTGTCAGTGGGCTGAGACTGAGGGTGTGCCAAAGTCACCAGTTTTCTAAAAGAGCCTGTCCCCATTACCCACTGGCTATGGAGGTGTTCAAAACTGTCCTGCCACTTACATTTTCCCCAAGAAGGTTTCTGATTCCAGAAGGCTCTTGTGTGCATCCCCACGCGCTTAGCATGGCCAGGTTTCTGAGGTCAGCTCCTCATTTATTGATACCAGTGGGCAGTGGAGGGTCAGAGCTGCGTGTGTTAGGAAGGCACACTGTGGGATGGGGGACACCGCCTGGGGTCACAGGAGAAACCAGTCAGAGGAGGGCATGGTGACAGAGGCACTTTCTGCCTAGGGATGGCTCAGATCTTACCATTCTAGAGAGAGCCTGGCAGGCTAAAAAAACAGCCTGATGGCACAGCACGAAACACACACCACTTGTACCCAGTAAACTTGATGGAGCTCTGAAACACTCACCATGAATGCATGGGAGAACTTCGAAGCTCTGAAACACTCACCACACCACGAGTGCATGGGAGACTTGACCAAGCTCAGAAACACACACCACGAGTGCATGGGAGACTTGACTGAGCTCTGAAACACTCACCACACCACGAGTGCATGGGAGACTTGACCAAGCTCAGAAACACTCACCATGAGTGCATGGGAGACCTGACCAAGCTCCGTAACACACACCACTAGCACTGGGGGACTTGACGAAGCTCCGGCACTTTCTCCCCCTGTGCGCCATTTCAACCACAAGGTGGCAGCCGTCGGCTCTCAGAGCCTCCACAGACTTGCCCGGTGGCAACTGAAAGCTGAGGGACAAAAGTTCCCTGTGTCACGCCAGTGGGCATCATTATGCTCCGAGGAAGGGGCTATTAGCTAGAGTCTCGTTGAAATGGAAGGTTCTAGATCACTATCCATTTATTGAACATGTAGAGAAACTTGAATTTCTATTTTTCTTTACTGTAAAGTATACAGGAAAGATCTTCATTTCATTAGCTACTGTTTGTAACTTTGAAAGAAAAGGTCTCCACCAGCGTGCCAGGTGTCATGAGAGAATGGCAGGTGTGTCTGAGTTTTAAAAGTTTTAAAGATTATTAAATTATTTTCCAAAGAAAATAATAATTTTAAACATCATTAAATTAGGCTCGGTACCCATAGCACAGTGGTTACGGCACCAGCCACATACACAGAGGGTTGCGGGTTCAAACCTGGCCCAAGCCAGTTAAACAACTGCAACAAAAAAAAAAGCTGGGCGTAGTGGCGGGTGCCTGTAGCCCCAGCTACTTGGGAGGCTGAGGCAAGAGAATCGCTTGAGCCAAGAGTTTGAGGTTGCTGTGAGCTGTGATACCACAGCACTCTACCAAGGGCGACATACATGAGACTCTGCCTCAAAAAAAAAAAAAATCATTAAATGATTTCCAAAAGAAGTTCAAAGCACAGCAAGTATATTCTTTTTATTTTTTACTTTTTTAAAATCAATATAATTCAAGTGCACCATGGAAGTTTAAATATAGGTTCAAGTGCGCCATGAGATAAAAAAGGTTGAAAAACACCAGTCTAGAATTTGGGTCAGAGGGCATGAATTCTAGTTTTCCCTCTTTTCTTAGAAGATATTTGACCCCAGGAAACCATTGCCTGGAGCCTCAGTTTCTTCCTTGGTACAATGAGAAAATAGCACTTGGATGAACCCTGGGATACCTTCCAGAAAACAACGAAATAGCACGTGGGACAACGGGCTGAAGAGAGTAAGTGGGGCACGAGTGAAGGGTCCCCCTGCTTCATTCCCCCTGCCTCGCTGGGGAATGGGCTGTTCCACATGGTGACTTTTCCACATAATTGAATTTTAAATGCTGAAACTTGTTTTCCTTTTTAACCTTCTGTAATGGAAATCTTCCTAAAGTGTATTACACGCTTCTCTGACTTCTTAAACAGCAAGCTGAGTATAATTTAACCTTTCCTTAAAGTCTCTAGGTCATCAGGACGACCTCTTACTATATATACAGTCCTGCACAGAGCACCAGGTGCCTACGGGCACTTCCAGGGAGGCGGGACCCTCGTGCTAAACATCCCCAGAGACCGTATTATAAAGCTATAATTGGGAACTCTTCTTTGCCATCTCCTACCTACATCGCTACCTGAAGTCATTTCTCCAACTAACACCTTCTAGCAGTCTCTTGACACTGTTTAAAATCTGCTAAAATCCAGAGAAAACTCAAGGTTGCCATGGGTAACCAGAGTCTAAGCTTGTAACATTCCTAAATTTAATTTTACACATGACACACAGTTCCTGAGAAGGGGGTACGATGCAGAAGGTGACTTTTGGCCAGGGCTGATATTCAGCTGGTCCCCACAGTGTGTAATTTTCCCACACCAGGGTGACCAGTCACCCTGAACCCCTCTCCTGGGACCATGCAGACATCTCACCCTCAGGAGCTCAAAGGTGTGGGCTGCGGTACCCTGCTCCTGTCTGAGCGGCATCTTGTCCAATTGGTATGCCCGACCACTTGCCTAGAATTTGAATATCACTCCAGTGTCCGGGCCCTAGATTATTATTTGTCTTTCCCGCCAGTGAACTGGCAGAGTCTGAGGCTCTTCTCTTTGCCTCAAAGTCAAAGGCCTCTTCTCAGTTGCAGGCTGAGCTCTGGGTTCAGGCCGCCTGAGGCTGACTGGGTGGGGTGTTAATAGTTACCTCTAATTGAACATCTCCCTTGTGCCAGATGCAGTATTTAGTACATCTAGTAAATCATCTTGTCTCTTCCACTAAACAGCCCTATTAGGGAATCAGCCCCTCCTGTGGTTGCAGGTACTTGGAACAGTCTCACCGCCAATCAGCAAGTCTGGATGCTGGGCCGCTTCTCTCCCAGGCCCGTGTTCTCTGGGCTGTGATCTGCTCACGTTTATTAATGTACAAAAATACCCTAGGTTCGCATTCTGAAAAAGTATGTCTTAAGTGAAATGTGGGCCCTTTTACTTTTCAGAAAAGGCTATTTGTTTCTGTTTTGGTGTGTGGGTTTTGTTTTAATTAATTCCATATTTTGTTACCAATTTGGAACAATCTGTCCTCAGGGAACAGCTCTGGTTTACTTATAGAAAGCTAGGGAGGGACTGGAGTTACAAAGTATTCCTTGTAGGAACTAATCTAAAAAACCTTCCCAGTTCTCCCTGCAGTAGACAGAAGTAAATGGAATATTCCAGAAAAATCCCATCTTTCCCAGAGTGGATGTGATAGAGCTCACAAACAAAAACTTCCTTCCACGTGTTATCAGCCATGCTGGCAGGATGGGACACGTGACATCAAACATGACTAAATAGCTCCCATCCCAGAAAGCTCTTTAGATGTTTACACCAGAATGAAGCTGTAACCATGTAAATGGATGAAGGCTTCCCAGAGTTGCTCAGACAGCCTGGAAGCAAACTACAGACCTCAGGAGTCTGAGCCAGTGAGAAGGCAGGCACCGGGTCTGTAAATTTGGGGCACACACAGGTTCCAAACTGGATCTGGTCTACAGAGCCCCTGCTAATCCATGGCTATGAATGATTTGTTCTTTGCCCAAGGATGAATATTCCGAACTGACCCTAAACTAATAGTTTTTGACATAAGCAAACCATGGCCTTGTTGTCCATATTTTGTACCCGCTCCTCCCACAAATGCACATGTATTCTCAGAGTGTCCTCTTCCCAAAACGTCTACAGGGCTCTAACATGTCCAGACTTACTTACGTGAAGGAGAAAATCATCCAAAAAAATTGACTTGCCATAAAGTGACAGAGTCAAAATATCACCTGCACTAGTTCTCTAGGGCTACCATACATAACAGGGTACCACATAAAAGCAACAGAAATTTGTTTTCTCATAGTTTAGAGCCTAGAAGTCTAAGCTCAAGGCATCAGCAGGGCCAAGCTGCCCTGAGGCCCTGGGCAATGATCTATTCTAGGCCTCTCTCCTGGCTTCTGGTAGTTCCTTGGCCTGTAGCAGCAGAATTATAATCATCAAATGGGATGGTCCTTGCGTGTGTGTGTGTGTGTGTGTGTGTGTGTCCGTCCAAATTTGCCCTTTTTATAAGGACATCAGTTATATTGGAGCAGGGGCCAACCCTACTGCATAATGACCTTATCTTAACTGCTGGCCCATCACGAGTTACCTGGTAACAGGGATAAGTCCCTGTATAAAACTGCCCATCGACCATGTGTTAAGATGTAAGAAGTGCTAAGTGATACTATGTTATAAGCAGCTGAGAGGTGAGGAGAGGAGATAGAATAAAATAGGCTGCATTTAGGACAACTGGGAATTCACATGGGGAGAAATGAATCAGGGAACAGCAACTAATGGTTGACCAGTAAACTATCCATGTTATAAGGGAATTCATGACTGTCAGCAGTGTGATAACTAATTACATCCACAATGACCCTAAGTAAGGTCATATTCTGAGGTCCTGGGGGTTGGGCTTTAACATATGGATTTTGAAGGTACATAATTCAATTCATATCATCATATAAAGAAGTTATGAATTCAAAATCAAATTTAAGAGAAGGAACAGAATAGATTGGCCCAGAAAGTGCCCCATATTATAACTGCGGACTCTGGTGGGGATGAGCTGTCATGTTGGCAGGTAAGTTGGTGCTCTGATCCCTGAAATCTGTTGCTTACAAAGAGAGAACGGGCTATCATCAATGGAGGGAACCATTTGTCCAGGGCCAGAGACATACACTGGGGTCTCTGCAGAACCCTAATTCCTCCTTACCACTTTTTAGGACCAAAAAACCACACAGAGGTAGGTGGAAAAATTTAGTGTTGAGGGAAGCTGTTAGATACAAAGAGTGAAAAGGAACGCCTTGAGAACATTCAAAACACTTTCAGCTCCCTGCCACCTACATCTCCAAGTGCTTATAGTCCTAAGGCTCTGGCTAGATGTAAGTATGCCAAGGGGATTCTATATTAAAATTCGGTTTCGTTTTCTAAGCTGAGGCAGGGCGCTCCCGTTTTCCTTGTCAGTTGGGAGAGGTGGAAGCCTTACAGTTTGTTCTAGTCATTTTCATCACTGGTGTCTGTGGTTACACGGAAGAGGTATTTTGTGAAGCTGTAACTAGGGGTATCCAATCTTTTTTCTGCCACACATTGGAAAAATAGAGTTGTCTTGGGCCACACATTAGCTGATGAGTAAAAGAAAGGTCCGTGCATACTTTCCTCGGCATGTGGACACCCTGGGTGTAAACCATCTATGAATTATGCACCCGACTAGGTGACAAGGACCCGAAGTACAGCCCTGGGGCAGACACTGAGGTAAGACAGCACAGCTGTTAGAAGCACAGACCATGGAGCCAGGTAGATCCAGGTTCAAGTCTGGTTCTGCTTCTGACTGAGGTAACCTTAGGCAAGTGATGTATGGCCAATGTTTCTCATCTGTATAGAAATGGCCTTTCTAGAGTTGGGGTGAGGATTAAAGGACACAGTGGCTGGCAGATATCCACCATGGCAGAAGCTGGTCAATTCATGGTATTTCCTATTCATGACTCAAGAGCACTTTGAGAGTGAACCATGAAAACTCAAGCAGTGGATCTCGGCCTCCTCCTTCCACCCAAACAGCGACACCGCAGTGGCTTTGGGTGCAGCCGCCCTCACCTGGCCCTTCATCGTCCAGCACAGACATCACAGAAGGGGGTGTCAGTCGTGACTATTTACTACTGAACAAGATTTTATTTCCTCAGCTGTTCAAAGTTTCCAGAAACCCCGTGTATTCATTATATTTTCTTATTTTCTGTATGCCTGTTGCTCAGGCATGTGGAGCCTTGATTCTGGACAGACCGACCCCCTCCCACGGGTAGCTAATTCCTAGTGATAGCAAGTGACTTGGAGTACATGGATCTTTCATATACAAACCAACCAATCTGGAATCACAGCCAACCATGTCCTTTATCAAACTCTTCCACATCAAGCTAATATTTCCCCCTTGCCTTAAATTATCCAGGAACAAGTGCTGGACAGCTAAGGACCACCCCTACAGTCCAGAGCCTACTGAAATTATTCCAACTCCCATTCCTAAGCCTACTTAGGATACTTACCCTGCCTCACCGACTCCTTCCCATGGACACCTTGTTAAAGGTTCTGGGCCACACTCTGCCTCCCCCACCTGCCTCCTCACTGACCCCAGCGCCTTCCCCGCATGGCCCTGTGTGGTGAGCTCAATGTGGCGAGCTGGGCCTCCTGTCTCTAGGGACCTGTGAGGATGAGTTTCTTCCTTCATGATGGCCATACCTGATTAAAACACATCCTGGGTATATTGTGGAACATTCAGGGTAAAATGTGAACCCCACAGGTCTATTTCCTGACCTTTCTCTCATCCCTATTTCCTAAGCTCCCCTCAGCTTCAGCTATTTCAGCCCAGATGCCAACAGACCACAGTCATCCAGGTATCTCTTTCTGAGCACCCAAAAGTAGAGTGGTGCCCCCCAAGTTGGAAGAGGGGGCACTGAGCCTTGGCTCTGCAGGTCATAACTGTGGCATTGCAGAAACACCGTTTTACTTCTTTGGGCTTCTGGAACAATAACCCTACCCCAGACGGATTTTAAAAAGTGTTTCTTCACCCCTAATAGTTTATCATGGGCAGCTACAGCTAATCCTCCTCCCCTCTCCAGGCCACATCCCAGACATTTACCCAGGGTCTCAGAGAGAACCCAGAATTCCAGACTCAGTCCACTTGCTCCTCTATCACCTCTCAGAGCTGCTGTGAAAGAGTCCAGTCCTGTGTTCTACCTTCTGTCATGACCCCAGCCCATTTTATTCTTCTGTATCTTCTTTCTTTGCAAAACTGGGCATTGGCCTATTCTCCACCCCCAAAACTAAATTAAAAATCCAAGGAATCTTCCAATGGTGGCTGGAAAGCCATCTCATCCTAGGGTCACATAGGTTTTCAGAGTTTTGGAGAGAAAACTTTATCCCCTAAAGTCTTCACAGCCTTAAGCAGGATAAGGGAAGAGGAGCTTTTTGAACAGAGATGAGAAAATTTCTCTAGTATGGGATGATCTTCTCTGAGGTCCTAAAGACTCCAGGAAGCTCTGGGTTAAGAAATCACCAGCCTTCCCAAACCCTCTCTATGTATAGTATGATATTACGGTATTAACGCTTATGAAGCACTATTCACTAGACATAGTGCTCAGTCCTTATGCACACCATTTCTTCATGTAGTCATTGCATCAATGGCCTTAACATTCCCACTTCACAGACAGGGAATTGAGGCTAAGAGGTGTAATTTCCGAAGGTGAATCAGCTGGTGAGGAGAAATTAGGGGGGCAGCCCCAGCTGCTTGTCCCAGAGCTGGAGCTCCTGACATTGTGCTCTCCTGCTGGACGTCCCTTCTGCTCTTCCTCTATTTCTCTATTCAAACCCATTCCCTGAAAACCAGTCAGCTGCCAATGCAGGGACTCTCAGGGTCAGCTTTGAGAGGACTGCCACAAGCCCTATGGCAATCCCCTCTTCTAAGCTGGTAGCACCGTGAGCTTAGTGGTGGTCGTCAGCCTTGCTCCTTTTCTAAGAACGATCTCTAATCTCTATAATGATTTCTCTTCAGTATCACTCCTTGAAATGAGCAGCCTCTCCCAGTAATGGTCAAACCCAGGCACCTGGCTATTAGCTAAGAGTGTGTCTTCAAGGAGGCAACCCAAAGGAAATACTGGTGAGTGGCTTGAGTAAGTACATCTACCTGCCAGCTGGCCCTGTGCACTGTCCTTTCCATGTCCTGGATCATTTATTCTCGTGCCACATTATTTGTGCCTGATGACTTCTTACAGACCATCCATGTCCAATCCCTCCCCTTCTCCACTCTGCACTTTGCCCCCTGGACACCGACACTTCAAAGGGCTCCCTTTCCCCTGGCTTCTGTCTGGTGTCCACTGGTGGGAAGCGCTGGTGGGATACTAGAGGGAGAATGAAGATCAAGGTCAAGGTATTTCTGCTCTGATTTCTCCCTGCAGGGTCTTTTTGGGCTGGCTATCTTCCTCATCCAAAGGTCACCATGTTTCTCAAGGTGGCCTTCTCTCCATGACCTCTCTAGGACATAGGAGCCCTACTCACAGAAGCCCCTGAGAGTTTGATAAAATGTAGGCATCTTGCTTGGAATATCCTCAAATTCTCTTTCTTAGTCTCTCTCATATATACCCATCATGAAAGCCCTGATGTGCCGTGAAGGATTATCTCAGCCAGCCTGGAGCATTCAGCCCATGTGCATCCCAGAGAAAGGGCTGACCCTTGATTAGCTCCTGGGAGATAACATCTAAACCAGTGATTTTCAACTGGTGTGCTGTGAGAGGCTCTTAGGTGTGCTGTGAAAAGTTTTAAAGATCATCAATTAAATTATTTTCAAAAGAAGTTCAAAGAACAGTCAATCTATTCTTTTTTTTTTTTTGATCAACATAATATAAGTGTGCTATGGAAGTTTAACTACAGGTTCAAAGTGCTGTGAGATATAAAAGGTTGGAAAACACTCCTCTAGGCCCTTGGAATATCCTGCCTAAAAACACCCCCTTTTATCTCTGGGGTGTCCCAGGCCAGAAAGTTCATGCTAACAATGTGATTTGTGGTGGGAGCCTTGGGTCAGGTGGCATTAGTTTGACCTCTGGAGCAACTGGCCACTGAGTGACTAAGGTCAGCTACACAGGGACTCTGTGCTCATGTGACCCACCCCAGTAGAGGGAGTCGGCGTCCCTGGCTGGCGACCCCCCTCCTGTATTGCCCAGCGTCAATGCTGGGAGGAGTGAACACTGTCTGCACAGCCCCATGGGCAGGGATGGCAGGAAGCTGGCACCTGGTCCTCCAGGACGCCCCTCTGTGTCTTTCGCCTTTGCTGATTTTAATCTGTATCTCTTCACTGAGAAGAGCTGAAACTATAAATATGACAAGTCTTCTGAGTTTGTATTTCTAGTGAGTCACGGAAAGTGACGGTGGTCTGGGGATGCTTGGGGTCTTATTCTCCAATTCACCAGGGAAACAACAGAATCGCCCAGTCATACCTTAGTACCATGGTAGGTGGCCTTATGCCCAGAGAACGGAAAAAGGCTCAAGAACAGTCAACAAGCATTCAGATGAGATGGAAGAGGAGCTTTCAGGATGGGGCTTCTGGACTATGAGTAGATGCAGCAATCCGTAGTTGCTGTCACTAAAGTGATATGGGACAGGCAGATGGAAACATACCCAAGACCTGAGCTCTGGTGCTCTGGTGGTGGTGAGATGCTGGATTAAACGGATGAAAGGGTCCAAATCTGCCATTTCTGATATTCTCATTTCATAGACTGTTTTCCTTTGTTTTTACCTATTTTCCCCTTAGGGAAAAAAGAAATACTCTGAGTCTGAGTCCCCAGCAGAGGAGGAAAAAAGAAGAAAGAAACGCTACAAACCTTCCACTTGGCGTATTTTCCCTTGAAAGGATAAATGCCACCACCTCTTACCAGCAGGCCTCGTAGCCCCTGGAGCTGCAGATCCATGCAGCCATGACAGTGACCCTCAGGGGTCCCAAGTCCTGCCCCTGTGCCAGCTGTCAACCGCCCTCCCCCTACTTACCTGGCCCCGCTGACATCAACTCCAACCATCAGCTGCCCATTCAGGGAGAGGACCTCGTCTCTCAGTCGGACCTTGCCGCTCTTCCCTGCCGGGCTGTTCTTCCTCAGCTCCGTCACCCAGATGCAGCCCACATCCAGCACAGGGCCCTGGTGGGTTTTCCTCTTCTTGCCTCCTCTGCGCTTTTCACCATAATCCCCGAAAACGGGGATGTTCCCGAAACTAAGGCCCACAGTGTCTGTGTCCCCTAGCTCCTTGGTGAGGTACACAGTACAGATTTCCATTTCAGGGGCGCTGTGGTCAGGCGGGACAGCACTCTCGTCCACAGCGAAGTTCAGCTGGATGTACTCCCGTAGCTTCTGGATGGCCGCCTGGCACAGCCGCTGCTCTGGCCCGTCCCCGCCCTCCTGCAGGCTGTTCTGCAGCCACTGGTAGAGCAGGGGCAGGTGCAGCACGGCATTGTCCTGTGTGATGGGCATGGTGCTCACTCCCAGACACCCACATCATGAGAAGTCTTGTTCTTGCGGGCTGGACCCCATGGAGCCCCATGCTCCTGGGGAACCCCGGCTGTCACCAGCTTTGCCCATGTTCATGTTCAGGCTGGCAGATGAGCCTAGGAACACCTACTGGACTGGGCTGTGTGCCTTGGCAAGAGGAGGACAGGACCCAGTTAGAACAACCATGGAACAATGGCTCCGAGGTGCTCAGCAAGGGAAGGAATAGGAGTCCAGAGAGTCCTTGCTGGGTTTATTTCACAGCAGGGCCCACGCAAATGACATGGAAATGGGGGAGTCCTCCAGCTGTGGCAGTGTGTCCTCTCCGGGCTCATTCATACCTGGGAGAGGAAGAGGAAAAAACAAAAAGATTCCAGTGGCAGCAGTGAGCCTTCTGACACAGAGCACCCCGTATAATAGAAGGGTCTCATTTACTTTTCAGACAGCACAAACCCAGAACCTTGATGCCTCTCCACATTTCCTAGTGTGGCTCCCTCCACCCAGCACACATGTACATACACACACACACATATACATCTTTCTCTCAGACAGAAGCCTCTGGAACACTGCCCTACTCTAGGAGGTTTCCTTGATCTGTAGGAAAATGAGATCACTTTTGCCAGGACAAGCCCCTAGATATGCCAGCACACTCACCTTCAACCAGGAGGCTGAGAGACAAGGCCCCCTGGAAGGCGGCAGAGGATCTGGACACATCTAAAAGCTTACATTCTGAATGCAGTGGCCCACACCTATAATCCCTGCACTCTGGGAGGCCAAGCTGGGTGGATTGCCTGAGCTCACAGGTTCGAGACTAGGCTGAACAACAGTAAGACCCCCACTTCTAAAAACAGCCAGAAGTTATGGTGGGCACCTGTAGTCCCAGCTACTTTGGAGGCTGAGGCAAGAGAATTGCTTGAGCCCAAGAGTTTGAGATTGCTGTGAGCTGTGATGCCATAGCACTCTACTGAGGGTGACATAGTAAGACTCAATCTCTAAATAAATAGATACATAGATAGATAGATAGATAAAAGCTTATATTCTTCAGAGTGAAAAACTATGTCCATGTGCCTTGGTCAGCCCAGCTGCACACATAGCAGGGTTCTTCATTCCAAAAATATGTCCTGACAGTGCTACTGAGGGGAGAAAGAGCAACCAACACCAGTGACATCCAGTCTCTGCTTGGGGCACAGCTGTTCTGGGGCAAAGCCACTGCCAGCTCAGTCGGGTTCCATCTTTATCATGTAGATTCTGAGGAAATGTCTTTGCATTGTACAGTTTTTAGTTTCCTTTCTCCTTTCCCTCTGGTTAACTGTTGAAACCCACCGATTTTTAGGCCAACTCAAAAGCCATCTCCTCCAGAGAAACATTTCTCCAAACTTCTGGGTGAGCAGCCCTGGCCTTCCCTTTGCCTGATCTTTAGCATGTTCCTTGCAGGGACCAGCTGGTACGGCCCGTGACAGCAGGTGGGTCTTCCTACCTGCCACACTGGAGCCTCACCCCCTCTGCATTCCGCACAGAGCCGGGCACTCTGGAGCCTCACCCCCTCTGCATTCCGCACAGTGCCTGCCACACTGGAGCCTCACCCCCTCTGCATTCCTCACAGTGCTGGCGCCCTGGAGCCTCAGCCCCTCTGCATTCCACACAGTGCCTGGCGCTCTGGAGCCTCACCCCCTCCGCATTCTGCACAGTGCCTGGCGCTCTGGAGCCTCACCCCCTCTGCATTCCGCACAGTGCCTGGTGCTCTGGAACCTCACCCCCTCTGCATTCTGCACAGTGCCTGGCATGCTGGAGCCTCACCCCCTCCACATTCTGCACAGTGCCCAGCGCTCTGGAACCTCACCCCCTCTGCATTCCGCACAGTGCCTGGTGCTCTGGAGCCTCACCCCCTCCACATTCCGCACAGTGCCTGGCATGCTGGAGCCTCACCCCCTCTGCATTCGGCACAGTGCCTGGTGCTCTGGAACCTCACCCCCTCTGCATTCCGCACAGTGCCTGGCCCATACTAGTCCCCAGTGAAAGGCTAATTGAATTCCACTGCCAATTCAACTTCTCTACCAAAGAGAATTTTTCACCTCCGTTCTCTGTAAACACAGAAAAATGATCCCTTAACTCTCTTGTCCAAACTTCACTTTCTCCTAGAGAAAGTCAATATAAAATGTGCCATCAGAGGTGGAAAACACTCTCCAGCCTCCTTAGGAAGTGACTTAACAAGGCATAATGATGCATGGGAGAGGTGTCAGAAGCCCTGTCAATAATAAATGACCTTATTAAAAGAAATTTCCAATATAGTGTACTTGGAATTTCTAAAGCAATTGAGTGCCAGCTATTAATTGGTTCCAAATAAATCAAAAGCTTAGCAAATAGCATCTTTGTGATCACATGGCTATTAAAAAGAAGTGCAAGATCAAGGGAAAAAAAGATAATCCATATGTGTACAAAGACTGAGTGTCACCTCTGGCCAAAACAAGTAATAGCTCTCACCAAAAAATAACTTCACATGCATACATATTAGAATACTATGAATAAATGAAAACATTTTCCTTCAGGCCTAGCAAACTCTGTGAGGCTCCCTTTCTGTATCTGTAAATTGAGAGTTAAGTTTTCTTATTAAATGATGTCTAAAGTCTCACCTATTCAACTCAGAGGTCTTCAAACATAGTGACAGTGTCTTATTCATCAATATATTCACTACCCCAGACAGCTCCTGTCATATTATAGATTTTCAATAATTGACAAAATCTGGGTCAGGTGCAGTAGCTTACACTTGTAATCCCAGTGCTTTGGGAGGCTGAAGTGGGAAGACAGCTTGGAGCTGGGAGTTTGAGACCAGCCTGAGCAACATAGTGAGACCCCCTGTAGTCCCAGCAACTGGAGGCTGTGGCAGGAAGATTGCTTGAGCCCAGGAGTTCAAGGCCTCCTGAGCTATGATCACCACACTGCATGTGCCAGCCTGGGTGACAGAGCAAGACTCCATCTCTTTAAGATAATAATACTAATTTCCAAAATCTTTTAAAAAGATCCTTTAAACAATGGCCTGTAATTCAAGGTATTTGTCACTGTTCTGATGATTCCATATATATATAAAAACTGTGTAAACATCTTGGCCAAGAGAGAAGTATGAAATTTTTTTCCTGATAGTAATTTGTACAGTATTCAATCATTCATTCATTAAGCAAGTATTTGTCAAACATCTATTAAGAATAAGGTGACCAGACGTTTGGTGGGACAGTCCTGATTTTTAACAGTTTGTCCCACATCTCGTAGCATTTTTAAAAAGTCCCGATTTTTGGAAAGAATGCATGACAAGCTAGAAGGGTGGGACAATGGGAAGGGAATATACAGTTTTTAGCTGCTGAAAAGGTTAATGTAACTCCATCTGGGAATGAAGAGGTTAATGTAACTTCATTTGGAAATGAAAAGGCTAATGTCAACTCCCTACTCCCCTCCTGGGCAAGGTCTCCCAGGTGGACCAGCAGGCAGCTACTCCTTTGAGCCACAGGCACTGCCCTATACATAATTTTTTTTAATGTATTATATTTGTAAATTGTACTTACGTTGGAATTTAAAAATATATATTATAATACTATTTTTGCATTCTATGAAAATTTTTTTTGCTCCACATAGACCAAATTTTTAATTAAGAACATCCCTCCCCCCACTCTCCCCACCTGTCAATGGTGTTCCACTTTACCAATGTTAAAATCAATCTGGTCACCCTAATTAAGAACCAGGCCTTGTACTTGGCAATGAGAATACACTATCAATAGGCAAACTCCTCACCCTAAAGGAATCCATAGTTTAGTGGGGAGATGCATAAATAAATGGAAATTAACATGTAATAGGTACACAACAAGCCTCTCAACCACGGCAGCCATGTTTGCATAATATAAGACCACCAGCCCTGTGGAGTGGTCCAGCTCAGCAACTCACTCAAGCTGGGGTGATCAGAGATCTTCCCTGAGAACTGAGTACTTTGAGAGGGTAAGAGTCCTGCCAGTACATGGCAGAAATTGCAACTTTTGAAGTTGGGAATCTGGATGGCAATATTCTACCACCCGTGTGGACTGTGGAGCAAAGGAAGTCATCCTGCCAAGAAATAAAGTTGACCTGTAGAGGGCAGAGGTGGGGGACTGGGGTACAGCATTGCTGCCCTCTGCCTCAATCAGAAAGACCTTATCAATCCTTACAATAAACTCCACATTAAAATTTTAACTACTTCAACAAAAAGGAAAGGTAAGGAAAAAGCTAAACAAAACTTTAAACCACAGACTTGACTTTCCTTCCTACTGTTTGCAACTCCAAAGTTGTTCACGAACCCAGTGGAGGTGAACAAAGCTGATTGGCTCAGCTTGTGGCAGTTATCTATCTGTAATCCAATCAGTGTTGGCCAAGGGGGTGGGTCACAAGATAGCAACTTGACTGCAAGGAGCCCACCTTCTGACCCCTAAACATGGTTGCTAAAGGGAAGCAGTTTTCAGAGGAGGAAAAACTGTTATGAGACATTTAGTCTTATTCTTAGGTATTTATGGCCTACATAACCTTCCAGTCCATACTTGTAATTGACAACTTTTCAGTAATCCTTCTGGTTCCTTGTTTCTGAAATGAAAATCAACTAATTCTCCGAGATTTTCTATAAACAGGGAAGTGGAGGCATCCCCATCGACTTATAGTGATACAAGATGACTCAGGGTGCAGGAAAGGAGAGATGATTTTGTAATACTATGAGAAGTCTGGTTCTTCCAATGGAAGAATTCCAATATTCCATCCTATGGAACATTCCAGTGAGCAAAATGTTGATCCAGAGAAGACAGAGAGTAGAAGTCTGCAGTTACAAATACCAACATCCCTCAATGGCTGGTCTGTGCAAGGGTCTAAAAATTTCTTAGGCTAAAAATCAATCCATTTCAACAGTGAACAGAACTTGGGGACAGGAGTTTTACTGCAACAGCCCACTCCACTGTTGTCTATCATATCTAATTCTCCGATTGGATTCCCATCTCAAGCAAATAGCCATGATAATTTAAATTAATTTTGAGTAGCTTGAAGCTGACAGCCTTAGCATTCAAAATAAAATGCTTCTGTTCCTGATATAATTTACTGATACGGTATCAGAAACCACTGATATTCTTAGATCCCCCTGAAACTAAGTCATGCATTCTTAGCAGAAGTGACGTTACCCTCAAGAGGGTGAGAATGAGTTCTGGGGAGAGGCAAAAAAGGTCTTAGATATTATAATGATCTATCTACCAATAGACATATTCCCCTCACCCCCCCTAAAGTTCAATCCTTTCCATCAAAATCATATTCTTTAGTATTTAATTTCTCATGTTAGAAGTTAAATTTAATTTTTTTTCAGATGGGGGTAGGAAGAAGATTTTCAAAAAAAAAGTTGAAAAATACTGAACTAAGTATTTAGTTCAGAACCATAGGCCCAACGTCACCCCAAATTCAGAAAACTAATTCAGAAACTAAATCCTTAACCTGGCCAGGGGTATGAAAGGGTCCTCTGGTTGTCTAGAGGCTGCCCAGATTGTCATGCACTAGTTCACCCTGCCAACTGTTCTGGATTCTAGATGTTCTCTTACTCTGACCTCTGCTAAGTTCCAAATTCCTCAACCTTCATCTAATCTTCCTTTGCTCTGGGCTGGATCCTTCTTCTGACTTTTAGAAATGCTCACAATTTAAAAGGAAACCAATGTTGATTAAATATCTGCTATTTATTCATTCAACAAATATTCATTGAGTGCCTATCATGTTCTGGGTCCTAAACAAAACAGACAACTTCTCTATAAAGCTTCGCAAAGCCTGTGTTCTGATGATGGTGAACTACTAAATAAATGCAAATATTATATTGTCAGATGGTGATTAGTACTCTGAAGATAACTATGCATGTCAAGGGACAGTGAGTGATGGAGTTACAAGGTGACTCAGAGGAGGCCTGAATGATGTGAGACACTGAACCATAAGAATATCTCTGAGAAGGTTGTTCCAGGCAGAGGGAACAGCATGTGCAAAGGCCCTGAGGTCAGAGCTTGCTTGGCTGCTAGAGGACAAAAGAGAACAGATGTGGCTTCAGAAGATGGAAAGAGTGGTACGGGCCTCCCCAGCCCTGTGCTGAGAGAGTTCTTATTTTCTCCTTTGCCCCCTCAATCCTCACAACTACCTTATAAAACAAGGATATCAGCCTTCCTTTTACCAACAGTGGCTAATGGCTGATGTTTTCTGAGCAGAACCAGGAGCCATGCACTGCTCTAAATGAGCACTTTCCATGAATTACCTTATTCAACTGCCACAACAATGTAGTAGGGTGATATTATTAGTATCCACCCCCTTCATAGGCTCAGATAAATAACAGAATCAAAGAAGCGAATTGATTTGCCCAAGATCTCACATGTAGTAAGTAACAGAGCTAGAAATGGAATCCAGACCCACTAGACTCGGCCTTGCTGCTTCCACACCAGCACGCTGTCTGCTGCCCACCTGATCTCACTCTTTAAACTGGTACCTGACTTCCCAGGTTCTTCTTTGATCCCTGCTCCACAGCGACCAGCGGGAGCATATGATAAATAGGCCTGGAGCTTGTTCCAGAATCTGTGCTGTCTACCTGATACCCATTCTCTCTTCCTTCCTTTATTTGTGGGGAGTGACAACATATTCCACTAAAACATTGCCTCTCTTAAAAATATGTACAGCTGCATGGCATAATTCCGGCCAATGAGACGACAGAGGAAATTGGTGAGTAGGGCTTATACCAACACTACTTTACAGAAGAGCAGAAATGAGAAGAAAAATAAATCCCCGTGTTGCTCCAGTCACTGCAATCTGGATTTCTCCGAAACCAACCAATTAGCTCAATTAGACCTAAACCAATACAGACTTGGGTACTTAGAAGGGAGAAAACTAAAAGAAATGGATTAAAACATGGAACTAGATGAGCAAGAGAGGTTGGGAAACAGATGGGAAGGACTGAGAGGTCGCAGACTGCAAAGTGGTGACCCCAGCAGTGTCATGAGAAGGATCTGGCCCAACTGCTAACTGCTGGACCCTGGAAGGTCATTCGTGTGTTGACTGAGTTGTGGAGTTAGGGAAAATGGGGAGAACAATTTAGACTGTCGGTAGGTGCTTTTTGACTCCTGGCAAAGTCACTTTTACATAGTCTAGAGCTCCCCAACACAGTAGGCAATCAAATACAGAAAGAAATGGCGCTTTGCTAAGGAACACACTTGACATTCAGCCTGCAATCTAAACTGCCTGAGAGGCCCACATTATGGACCCTTGCAGGGTTGAGAAAATGAGCTTTATCGGAAGCCAAGGAGTGGGGCCCCCCTAGCCGGAGGTTGTAAATCTGCTGGCAAAAATGTGATAATCCACTAGAAACGACTGTTTCAACTGTTTGTAGCACACAATGTTAGGTTAAAATTAAGAGAGACAATCATAGCCCCTAAGTTAGGAAGTAAAGGATACAAATCATCAGGAATTAACTACAAACATATAAACTAGATACCGTCTAAGTTTGTGAGAAAACTACATTGCTAAAACCAAATAAACAAACAAACCCAAGCCTGGTTGGCAACAGCCTGGAGTAGTTAAATCTCTATGGCGATCTTACAAATCTTCCTTTCCCTCTCTGTCCCCTAAAGTTCACATCAACAAGTGGCCTTGGAAATGTCTTTAGCCTCTAGAAAGGATATCTTCTCCATGCCCAGTACAGAAGATAATGTATGAGAAATAACCTCTCAGAGCGAGAGAGAGACAAGTGCAACGATTAATGAGTTCTAACCGCCAGAGCCAAGGTTTCCACCTTGGCCAAAGACTGATTCCTTTTTTTTTGTGTGACCAAGTCTTACTTTGTTTCCCCAGGCTAGAGTGCAGTGGTGCATAGCTCACAGCAACTTCGAACTCCTGGACTCAAGTGCTCACTCTTTTTTTTTTTGAGACAGAGCCTCAAATTATACCCCTGGGTAGAGTGCTATGGCATCACAACTCACAGCAACCTCCAACTCCTGGGCTCAAGTGAGTCTCCTGCCTCAGCCTCCCAAGTAGCTGAGAGCACAGGTGCCCGCCACAACACCTGGCTATTTTTTGGTTGCAGCCACCATTGCTGTTTGGTGGATCCAGGCTGGATTCGAACCTGCCACCTTAGGTGTATGTGGCTGGCGCCTTAGCCGCTTGAGCCACAGGCGCCGAGCCTCAAGTGCTCACTCTTGCTGAGGCTGTTCTCCAACTCCTGAGCTCAAGCAATTGACCCCTCTTGACCTCCCAGAGTGCTAGGATTATAGGTGTAAGCCACCATGCCAAGTCTTCAAAGAGGATTCTTGCTATTCTTGCCTAGAAAGAGTTGGTCATTGCCATGGACAGTGACTGCTGTGTCTTCCATCTTTCCTCTTGTAAACAGAAATTTTTATTATAGCTATTTTATACCTTTCTCAGTATTATATGTTGGGTATACAAGAACTTGGACACAAGGAGCCCAATCTAGAGCTGATGGAGAGGACCATGTACCACCCAGAGACTCAGAGACTCGGGTCTCTAATGTAATTGAATGAGGCTTAGGTGCTATCTCCCTTAGGAACAGGGAGTTTGTTCCTGGAATGGAAAGAAAAGTATATCTGAGTAACCAAAGAAGGGAACTGTGGCAGAGAATGCTAGTTCCCTATACAGTTTTCTTCCCCCTTTTCCTTATACTGTCAGAAACCTACCTATCTCTGATGAGCAAGTGCCCAGCCAAAAATCTATTTCTTAAGGCCTCTTCAGAGAAGGGTCAACATAAATATAGTCTTGGCCCTCGCATTTTGGTGAGTTTTATACCTTTCATATAAGGGCTCATCTTCCTTTTTTTTCCTTCCTTAAAATGTATGTGTGATGGCTGGAGCAATAGCAACAATTCTGTGACTAACAATAAGGCAAAGGCAAATAAGCAGCTGTACTGGCCCCAGATACTCTTATTATATAAGAGAAAACAAACCCCTACCTTGTCTAAGCCCTATTTATTAGATATTCTATTATAGCTGGATAAAATTCTTAGTGAATACACTGCTTTAAATATCTTTACCAGCAGATATAAGGCCCAAAATATAGTCCTGAATCTTTCAACTTTAGCCTGTAAATTTTGTCAATTAGCAGTTATTACCAAGTTCCTACCTTGATTTGGGGGTGCCAATAAAAGTATAAGCCATGTTTTTGCATCTTAAAGAGCTGAGGCCTACATGAATTCATCCAGTGGTTTATTAGTACCACTGTGCAAATGCCGGGTATTTCAAACAAAACTACAACTGATTGAGAAATATGGCAGATACAAATACTATGACTCCTTTAAGTCTGCTTATGTTTTAGAAGAACAAGGTACTGGCTAATTTTTATCTGTCTACGTGGCTGACTCCAGACTAGAGGAAGGGCTATATATATGAGACAGAAAAAGTTGATCCAGCCTTGACTTTGTGCAACAAAGTGTTAATTGTGCCAGGCTAGAAGAGAAAAGATGAACTTCCCCGAGGAGGCTGTGGTTCCCTGGAGAAACGTGATGAACAGCAATGATAAATGGACTAAGGGCCATGAAAGGTACATTTAGGGGCACATGACGGATTCTGGGGGGTGAGGCTTTCCAATGTCTATGCTGGGATTTTAGGGGAAAGGGAGGTGTTCCCAGAAGAGACCTCAGGGACCACCTCATACAGCCTTCAATTTTACATGAATGAACTGCATATCAAGACAGGCCCAAGATCCTTCAGTTTCTGGGTCTGATGACCCTTAAAGAATAGGAAAAAGAAAAAGAATGACCTGGCATCTATGTTGAGAATCTAATACTTGAAGATATTATATGTCCTAAAATGTACTGTTTGTCCAAATAACAAAAATAGGAATGAGCAGAATCACAGGCCGACTTGTGCATGTGTTCTCGCAGACAAGGTGAATGCAAAAAAAGAGTCTGAGGAGCAGGAAACCAATGCAAGTATTAGAAATTGTTTCTGTGCCCCACCTACTTCTAAAATCTATTTGGTGTCGCTTCAAATACTAAAACAAGTTTGTGAGTCTGTGGTTGAAAGTGGTTGACTCAGAAGGTCAGGGTTTGGCCACTTCTGATTAATAACATTTCTGGAGTTCAGCTGTCTCCATCCTGAAAGAACATAATGATTGGGGAAAGAGGGCATTTATGAGGTCATGTGCTTATGCACAGTGGCAGGTCAGTACTTTGAAACGGTGCTGTTTACTGAATGGATAATTGACAACAGTCATAGCTTCTGTGTTAGAAGTGAGACAACCATGAGGTCACTGCAACTGCCCGTTACACTCTGACCATCCTGTCCACGTGGTAAAGGTTAGGCAGCCATGCCACCACCAACCCCTCATCCACAACCATGCCGATCACACCATCAATCTATAGTGTGCCACAGTCAGTTCGTAATGCTGGGGGGCCTGATGCAGCCACTCATGAACCCGTTCCTCTCCTCCTAAGACAAAGATACAAAGATGTGGCTGAGGAGGGGAGGCAGAAGTTTGGGCCAATGATCTAAACTTTCTGGGCAAGCTATGGAATTTTCCCAGCCACTAGGGCCCCATGTGAAAGGGGTCACTAACTGCCCCACGCCTCCCCGTGCAGATACCACCTTTGCAGTACCCAGGCAGGTCACCGCCCTCCCCCTTTCAGTAAACCTGGCCTGAATGTCTCTGGCTCTGGTCCGGCTATGGGCACCTCCACTTACACCTTTCATGTCAATTACATGGAAGTGATTTTTTTTTAAAGGGTAGTTATTTTACAAATCCTTTCCTAATAACTGTGCTATTTAGATGCTTCTGGTATTTAGTCTTCTGGGTACATGATCTATTTGCTGTATTAAAATTCTTAGCATGTAATTGCACAGGATCTGATCTCATCATTAATTAACAGTGACTCAAATATTTATAATAGCCAGAGTAATATACTCTGCTAGTAGCTAGCTGGCAAAGCCATTTAAAAATCCTTGAGCCTCAGTTTCCTTATGTGTAAATAAAGTGGTTTTACTAAGTTTCTTTCCGGCCTGTGCATTCTCCTGAATTTTGGAGCTGAGTTAGCAAGTCAGGGATGGAGTCACTAGCCTCATTAAGAAGCATACACACAACACATGGAACTCTTAAACAGCCGAGGAAGTGGCCAAATTGCTTTATCAGACTTTGAGTATCTGCCAAGACAAAGAGAGGAGGGGAGTCCCAGGGGTGGTTTTACATTTGTGTGCTTATAAACCCTTGCCCAGCTCTTCCAGAAGACAAGGAGAAATATATCCTACTGAATAAAGGCCTTTAGAGCAGTGCAAAGATTTCAAGAAGTGGGGAGGAACTTGCTGGGGCTGAGGGAGGGGGTTTACAATAGGAAATCTGGTATTTCCACCAAGGCCCCAGGCCTCTCTAATTTGGCAGGGTCCCCTTGTGCAGTGACCAGCCCACCCACTCTCCCCTGCTTGGAGGAGTTAGGGCTGGGGGTCCTGGAGCAAAGAGCCAATCCTCTGAGGAAAGGAAAGATCCCTCAGGGGCTGCAAAGGTTCAACCACGTGCCTCTTTGAGGCGCCTCCCCCTTCCCAGGCCTTGCTGTGGGAAAGGTCTCAGACAAGGGAAGGCCAGCAAGTCAAAGTCCACAGGAGGGAGAGAAAGTGGAATCCTTATTTGACCTCTTCCAGTCAGGAACTCAGAGCTTGTGAAGGAGAGGCCTGTGCTGGCCTGGCTCCCTCCACGGCCCGCGGCTACTCTTGCGCCATCTTAGTCTCTGATGGGGTGGCGGAGAGAAGATGAGATGACTAGAGATAGCATGCACAGAGAGGAACCGGGGTGAAGGCCCTCCAGCCGTGTATGGAATGAGCAGGGGAAATGATGAGCTCAAGCTCCTGCTGTTTCAAGGACGTGTGCACAGGTACAAGACAGGGCCAGGGAAAGGGCCTGAGATGTCTGTGGTCTTGGTGAACTGCCCACCAACCATGCCCTCAGGCTCCCAGGCTTAGAAACATGAATTCTGCCTGCCAGCACGTTGAAAGGGTATCTGCACCTCGTGTGCAGAAACACAGTTACCAGCAGATGATTAGGACGTGGGCAGGATGTTTGCATTGACCCAACAAACACAGACTTTCCCTGAAGGCAGGAAGCAGAGGAAGACAGGCTTCAGAAGGCCAGGTATTCATGGGGAGGGCCCCCAGCCAGGGAGCTTTGGCACTCCCACCCTCACACTGCCACGGAGGTTTTGCAAAGAAAACTGTCAACCCAGCCAAGTCTTCCCTTTACTAGGCAGCCCTAGAAAAGGCATCACTAACCTCTGGCTCCCAAAGGTTTTCTTCCTTGTACTCTGAACTAACCATCCCCCTTCCATTCACAGCTATTTTCTCCTAACGGCACAGCAGAATGTCATTGGGCCCCATTTTCTTTCTTTATTTATTTTTTTATTGTTGGGGATTCATCGAGGGTACAAGAAACCAGGTTACACTGATTGCATTTGTTAGGTAAAGTCTCTTTTATAATCGTGTCTTGTCCCCAAAAGGTGTGGCACACACCAAAATCTCATCCCCCTCCCTCCTTCTCTCTCTCTGCTCTTCCTTTCCTCCACCCCTCCCTCCTTCTTTCTCTCTCTGCTCTCCCCTTTCCCCACTCCCCCATGTCGTTAATTGTCCTCATACAAAAATTGAGTACATAGGATTCATGCTTCTCCATTCTTATGATGCTTTACTAAGAATAATGTGTTCTACTTCCATCCAGGTTAATACAAAGGCTGTAAAGTCTCCATCTTTTTAATGGCTGAATAGTATTCCATGGTAGACATATACCACAGCTTGTTAATCCATTCCTGGGTTGGTGGGCATTTAGCTGTTTCCACATTTTGGCAATTGTAAATTGAGCTGCGATAAATAGTCTAGTGCAAGTGTCCTTATGATAAAAGAGATTTTTTCCTTCTGGGTAGATGCCCAGTAATGAGATTACAGGATCAACTGGAAGGTCTAGCTTGAGTTCTTTGAGGGTTCTCAAAGTATGAAGTATGGGCCCCATTTTCTATTCTCTGAATTATAGACACGGTCCCATGTCAGTCCATCCTCCAAAGGATCACTGTGATCCAGGGTTTGGATTCTGTACACTTTCAAGGACAACATCTCACTTCTGGTATTCCTGAGGCTGGCTGTTTAACCCTGTATGTTCTTTGTATTAGTCTAATTCTCAAAATAGAAACTGGACTTCTTTATGTCAAAGTGCAGGACCATGGGGAGGGGATCTCAGTATTCCACCCAAGTACTAAGGACACCTCCAAGATTTAACCCAACTGCAAGAGCTCACAAAGCAGCCACCACCAAGGGGCTCTTGCTGGTGGCAGATTGGCTCTGCCCCAAAGGGTGCCTGTGAGTGATTGAAGGGGGTGAGGCCAGGAGGGTCTGGAGGCCTAAAGTCACAAAGCGAAGCTGGGAGTCCATGTTCTCTTTTCTATTCTCCACCTGGAGTCCTGCTGAGGAGACTTATGCTCTGAAATCCCATACAGCACCTGCATTTCCCAGAGCCCCGCGGCCCTGTGGCAGCACTCCCAGCCCACAGATGGGGGAACAGATTGAGAGGGGACTGGTGACTGGGCTGATAGTCAGAGCACCGTGTGTCCATAACGTCACTCAGCAAAAACTCACTGCAGATTGGACGCCAGGTTCTCACATCCATTAAAAGGAAAAAAAAAAAAACCACAACGCTTTGTGGTTGTCTTTATTAGAGAGCATGTAGGCGCTGGAGCACATCTACACAGGAGAAATATAGACATTTGGGGACATTCTGGGTTTAAAGTTTTAGGATAGAAGTCTAGTTTTCCCATGGCTGAGCCCTGCAGAGAGGTGCGGTGGGAAGTAGATGCTCTCAGGCACACTGCTGATCTGGGGAATTACCAAGATTAGCAAAACGGCCATTACCTGCCACCCACCAAGTTCCGCTGAAGCATTTCCAACATGCTTTTAGGCACCCTGGTTGGACGACTCTAAGTTCAGCACGGTTCTCCTTGCGATGCTGAGCACATAGGCTGTGCCAAGTCAGACGCTAAAGGAATCATGTGAAAATAACTGAGGACTTGTTCTCAACTTGAAATCTCAAGACTTTCTGCCCAAGGAGGTGATTAAGAACTTGGCCTCCCTCCCCAATGCAGATGCTGGAGCCTCCTGCCTGGCAGGCCCAGGTGCTCTCTCTCCTGCTCAGTCCTGTCCCCATCGCTCTTTCCCCTGTTCCCCAATTCTCTCTCCATTATACTTTCCCCCCAAAGTCCTTTCCCACGAGTCTCAAGACCTGAAAAGAAATGAAAAGTGAGAGGTCTGTACTTCTGGTCTTCCCACGTTCCACAAGATAAACACTGGTGAAGCGAGGGAGAATCACTCCTCAGGGGACCCATTCATCCGTCCAGCAAATAAATGTAATTTTATTGAGAATGACGTCCTCACCCTCAAGAACTTCAAAGGGTCTTTTCAAGGGGGCTGAGCCTCAAATCACCTGGGCTTATGGAAGAAAGGACAGATCCAACCCTTACAGATTCTGATTCACAAGAACTGGGGGTTGGAGTGGCGAGCAGATAACTGTACTTTTTAATTTTATTTATTTTCATTTCATTCCAGGCTAATTTGAGGGTATAAAGAATTAGGTTACAGTGTTGGCATTTGTTAGGTAAGGTCCCTGTTGAAGTTGTGTCCCACCCTCCATGGGTGGGAGATGAGGGGCTCTGCTGAGACAGTAGGATGTTACAGCCGTCACTCTTGAATTAGCTATCAGTACCTTTAACGAGCATTTCAGGTAGTAGTGCCCTGGAAACTGTTGGTGGGTAGAACAAGAGGTGCCAACTACTCCTCGATTGAGATTGAAAGTCAACTCTACCATCCTACTGTTTCAGGAGACCCCCTCACTTTCCACCCATGTAGGGTTGTTAGAGTAACAAGACTATATAGCACCCAGTTAAATGTGAATTTCAGATAAACAAGAAATTCTGTTTAATATGAATGTGTCCCAAATATTATGTTTAGCATATCTTATTATTAATACATGCATGTCCCACTCAATATATCGGATGTACTTATACTAAAATATTGCTCATTTTTCAGCAATTCACATTTAACTGGGTGTCTGATTGTTTGTTTGTTTGTTTTTTGAGATAGAGTCTCACTCTGTTGCCCTGGATAGAGTGCTGTGGCGTCATAGCTCATAGCAACCTCACACTCTTGGGCTCAAGCCATCCTCCTGCCTCAGCCTCCAGGTATTTCATGTGGCAACCCGACACCCACTCCATTCCAAGGTGAAGCTCTCAGAGCCTCTGACCTTTATGACATAGGTGATCCTGGCCAGCACCTGCGCCCTGCCTCAACAGGCCTTTCACTTCCTCCTCAATGTAAATATCCCCTGCTGGCCAGGGCCACCCACACCGGGCGGCAGAGAGTAGATGAGCCAGTCCTGAGATCAGAGCTCAACCATGAGGCCTCGGAGGCACTTCTCTTTCTGGCTCCCTGTCATCTCAGAGGTGTCGGATGCCCAAACCTGCCCAGCTTCCTCCCTTGAATTTGCCCAAACCCTGGAAATACCAGTCTCCTCTGGTCAATTGACCTCTTAGGATAGACCTTGACACAAGGAGACATCTGTCCCACATGATACAACCATGTTATAAGGGTGAAAAAAGACTACTAGAAATAGAAAAATGTTTGAAGCGATCACACAAAGTTATCTACCAGGATTTTCAAGCTATGATCCCAGGGCCACCACCTTCCACAGATTTCCAACCATGACTGGTCTGATTTTATTAGTTACTTTTGCTTATTCTTTACCTGAAGACTTTATTTGAATGAAGTTAGGCAGCTAAAAACCGTCTGAAAATCACTTGAGTACGAAGTTGGCAACCATCTCTATGAGATATTTGCTCTGGGTCAGAGACTGTCCTGTCTGCCCAGCACCTGTCCCCTCTTTTTACCCCTATGGGAATCTCGATGCTTGCTCAGGGCTTCAGCCATCCTCCTCCACACGGTGAGGGCCTCGGCTCTACAGACGGGCCACACAGGTCAGTGTGTGACAGCCAGCAGTGGTGTCAGGAATGAGCAGGTGACTGCACTTGTTGATGAGTCCTGAGTGAAACCTTCCAGGGCCTTCTGGAGAACCAAAGAGAAAACGCCAAGAAGCGAAGGTGCTTCCTGTTCCCCTGGACACCATCAGACCTGGCATTGCTGCGGCCAGTTTGTGACCAGCCTGTGGTGAAGCTTAAGGCTGAGGATGGCGGGGTGAGAGGGGAGAAGAGACTGGGACCCCGATGATGGTGTGGACATGGTCAGAGCACCGGTTATCCTTTCTGCTGAAGCCAGTTTGGCTTGGACTTCGGTAACGTGCACCCAGAAAACATCCTGTCATATGTGTGGCTCTGTGCCTAGAGCTGCTATTAAAAAGGAATGTCTGGGACATGTGTGCAGATACAAACTTCTGAGATTCACAGCAATAAAGGTGGATTTACCTACCCCAGAGGGCAGAAATGTGCTCATCCTTATTTCCTACAGACACTGGATTTCCCTTTTCTTTGAATTTGAATAAAAATAGCTCTACTTTAATGTTTGTTGATGTCGTATAAAAAATAAATTTAGCCTCACCTCTGGAAAAACCTCCCTATTTAAACATCCACAGAGCCAGAAGAAAAAGCACATAGTGTTCAAACTGCCTTGTGCATTTTTCTCTGGAACACAGGCAAAGGCAGCAGCCAGAGTCCCCCAGTCCCCTGGCATCCTTAAAGGCATAGAATCCCATAGCCAGGGGCAGAGCCCTGGACCAGTGGCACCTCACCCACCCTCATGCCCTTCACCTTCCCTGCCACCTTCCCCTCAGTCCCCTGGCTCCCAGGGTGGAGTTCCCACTCTGAAAACTTTCTACCAATGCTGCCTTCTCCTGCCTCAAACATCTCCATAAACCTATAAATCAACTCTTCAGAAGAGGGCTGGAGGCGTGACTCTGGACTATTGACTCTGGAAAAGCTAGCTTGCTTCTCAGGGATTCTAAGTGGTACAGCAAAGCCACTAGAAACTAATTAATGACATTTTCAATCCACAGGCAAAGACACAACAAGAGTAGTGGATGGCGTCAAGCCAGGGGCTCTTATTCCAGGGTAGCAAGACAGAAACATAATAAAGGTGGACAAGAAAATATAATATGGATTAATCATGGACACAAATAAAAACAAACACATGAAACTGGCAAAGGGATGAAATGAGACATACCAAATCAAGGCCAATTCATTCCATAAATATTTACTGAGGTCTACTACACAGTGCCAGGCATTACCGCAAGTTGCTAAAAATACAAACTGAACAAATTCTGTTTTTGCCTTTGAGATATTCCCAATTTTTGTTAGGGACAGACATATCAAGAACGTAAGATGAATCCAAACGGCTGAGAGAATTCACAAGGTGGGACCTGGGGTGACAGGAGAGTCACTGACATTAGCCCAGGTCGATGGAACCCTCAGAGTAAACATGGGGTGGCGTGGAGGAAGTGCGTGGGGACAGCAGGGAGATGAGGTGCAGGCTGGGGCAGAGTGCACCTGCAGTGCCACCTGTTCCAAGGAGTTTGACTTTTCTCCTGTGGGGAATAGGTCTTAGTTCAGTGGTGGTTTTATTGTGTTTATTTTTAAATCAAGAGAGTGATAGAAGCAGATTTGTGATGTCATTTTTGAACAGTACCATGATGAGAAAATGTTCTCCATAATACATGAGGAAGAAGGTTACAGAGTAGTTTTGATTGTTTTCATTTTTAAAAACAAAATCAATATGCAATCTCTTTAGAGGATATTCGCTAAAATAACTTTTCATCTTAGGGAAGAAAGTCTATTAGTGGTTTTTCACCTTTAAATGTCTGGATTTTCTAAATGCTTATGAACAACATGTATTAATTTTTAGATTTAAAAAAATAATGGGGAGTGGGATAGGGTCACGAATGGGATGCCTGAGGACTGAGAAAGACCAGACTGCAGAGTGGCCAATTGGAGGACTGTCCTCACAGCTCAGGTGTGATCCAGTGACTCCCAGGCAGCGGAGTGGTAGTGGGCACAAGGGCAGGGGCTGCAGTCCTGGGCAATTTCAGGGGCAGGGTTGATGAGTCTTGGTGGCCAATTGAAATGAGGCTGACAGAAGGGACTGGGCAGACCTGGGCTCACCTGACAGAAGGCCCCTATTCACACTGGTTCTGTCCTTTGCCTCTTGCACTCCAGGACCCTGAGTGTGGTCCCCTTGTCAGGGATTCAGACCAGACTTCTTGCCTTTCCCACACTGGCTACAGAAGTGGAGGCAATGGCCAGGTCTTTTCTACTTACTGTGACAGCAAGATACCCCCTTCCTCAAGCCTACCTATCCCCCACACTGGAAGGGGGCCTTTGTCCAAAATTCCATGTCTAAATCTCCTGGGCCTAGGAGAGCCAGGTTTGTTATCAAAGCTCAGCTTCTATGAAGGCAATTAAAATCCCTGTGTGAGAGACCTTTGGCACCAGCTACTTTTTCCACCCAGCAGACTCTTAGCAGATCCAATAGACCACCGGCTTAAGGAGGCCAACGCATCCCGCCACCGCCAAGGGCGAGATGACTCCACACGCACACTGCTGCTTTGTGAGTGCAGCTCTCCACTCCCTCTTCCCCTTCCAATTTCCCAAAACTCCCATTCAACGAGGAAAATGTGGATCTGATTAGGAGGTTTTATTTGGGCCAAACAGTTGCAGCCCTATTCTCATTAGACGGACAGGATTGGTGGCCAATTTCCATCAGAAAAGCCAGGGGAAATGAGTGACAACTATAGAAGGAGCTGGCTGGGCCAAGGAGGAGATGCAAAGGAGAAAATTGTCTCTATTAAGTCAAATCTGTCCTCTGATAATGCACTGTAGATTCAGTTCCAGGAGAGTTCACCACACTCTGTTTTGCTTGGTCGCATTAATCTGTCAACTGTGTTTCTATTTTTATCACCCAATAAAAAAGTGTAGGTCCAATGCCCACTCACACAAGGGTCTACAGAACATGAGAAGGAGGCTAATTCTAAAGTACTGGACAATATTTGCAATCAGTTGGATAGGCTATGACCAAGTCCAAATTCCCAAAGCAAAACAATTTTGCCTCAGGAAAGTAATTTGATAAAGACAACTTTCAAAAGATTAGTCATAAAGACTTTTGTACCATACTGTGAGGAAGAAGAGCTAATTAGAAAAAAATTTAGTTGGCAGTGTGCTGGAGTTGGCTCTTGCTGGTTCCCAAGAGCTGATTGTTAAATTTTCAGGAAGTTTGCAAGCTGGTTGACATCATGTTGGTACTTTGAAAGCAGCCATGGTGGGAGTATTTACACCATGGAAATTGGCAAATGCTACCAATCAGGGTGGCCCTCCTCACTAGTTATTTGTTAAACATTTAACAGCATACCACCAAGTATGATCCCATCCTATTTTTGAAGTACTATTTATATGCACGTGGATGTGTGTGTGTTTGTATGTGTGTGTATCTAAAAAGTCAGAAAGTAGCTACAACATTAACACACTGTTTTAATTCTGAGTGATGAGATTAACAAGTAGATTTTATCTTCTTTGACTTTATTTTCTTTTTTCCTATGTGAACATATTCTCTTTATACAAAGTCAACCTTTTGGCAAAGGGGAGAGGGAGTGGTTTCTTTCCCATCTAAGCTCTCTGATTTCTACCTTTCCTCTCCTCTCTCTTCTTTAATCTCCTCCTGCCCTGGCCTCCCCCAGGTTTTTATTCTCTTTGTAGGGTGGTGCTGAAATCCCAACTACTTTCCTATACCCAGGTGAAGCAGAACTCCAGGTAATGAGAATAAGCAAGCAGACAGCAGGCTCCAGGAAGACAGAGTCCCACCTCTACCCATTCCAGGCTCGCTGGGTGAATCAGCTTCTGGACCTCTGTCCTAGGCACAAAGCTGTTATTGGTGATTTAACAAAGGAGAGATGATCAGCTGTGAATAAGAGGAGTCTCAGCCCAGGTGACTCCGGGCCTCTTGGATGGGACAACACCATTCCTCCAGGTATCCATATTGACTTTCAACAGCCACTTGTTTTAGAGCACATGGACCCCTCTGAACACTCCCTGTGTCTTTGACCTTGTTGTATCCTTGCCAGAGTTGGGTATTCTTCCTGTTTAACAGACATGAAAACCCAGGCACACAAAGTCCAATTAATTTGTCTAAAGTCACATAGCCAGGAGTAGAGCTGGGACAACGATACAGGTATTAATACTGAACTTCAGGGTATTTTTATTAGACTATATTAAATATGTCATGAGACCTAAAATTTCCCATTATAGAGTCAGAATGAAACCTGAGCTTTCACTATCTCATAATAAAATGTCTAAGAACTTTTTCAAGTAAAGGAAAGGGGGCTATGAATCCCAATTTGACTAGGTTGTGGAACCAGTTTGTAGTCTGTGCACAAAAGCAAGTACAACTCTGCCTTGCTTTGTCCTGCTCTACACTGGTGGGTGTCTGTCAGCCTTACCACTCTGCTGCTGCTCTGTGGCGTTCATGTCCCTATCCCACCAACTGTGACCCTCCAGACCCATCTGTTGCCTCCAAATTCCTGTCTTCTCAAGATGTTTGAAGGCTAGGACAAGAAGAGCTGTGTAACACTCCATGGGACCTTCCCAAACAGACAGGGACAACATGTGTGTCCATAGTATGATGGAGCATGACTCTGTGGTCTCCTGGCTGCACCCTGTGCAGATGTGACCCTTCTAAGAACAGGAGGGACCCTCTAGGCAAAAGTGTCTATGAAACCATGAAAGTCTTGTTGACCAACCTTCTGAGAACTTTAGATTTTATCCGACCCAGTATCTTCTAATGCTGCTCCTGGGAGGTCAATGAACCACCTTGATATGTAAGACAAGGACCAGGGAGTTGGGCCCAGGTACCCAATTCTGCTCCTGCTCCATTGCTAACTGGATGGAGCACACACCCACCCTTGGTGATTTAGACTTGGGGCTTCCATATCAAGATCATGTTTTTGTTTTCTTGTTTTTGAGACAGAGCCTTACTCTATTGCCCTGGTAGAGTGCCATGGTGTCATAGTTCAGAGCAACCTCAAACTCTTGGCCTCAAGTGATCCTCTTACCTCAGCCTCCCAAGTAGCTGGAGCTACAGATGCCCCACCACAATGCCCAGCTAGTTTTTTAGTAGAGACAGGGATCTTGATCTTGCTCAGGCTGGTCTTGAACTCCTGAGCTCAGGAAATCCACCCACCTCGCCTCTGAGAGTGCTAGGATTACAGGCGTGAACCACCATGTCCAGCCTTAAAATCATGTTTTAAGAAAGTGTTCTGGGGTCCTCAAAAGAGTATGTTTGAAAAATCACTCACTATTATGTCCATATTACTTAATAGGCTGAAGAAATTGAGGCCCAGGGAGCAAAGGTCACCCAATCCACTCTTGCTTCAACTGTCCTTGGGCTTGGCAGGCCATTGACTTTGGCCTCATGAAATACTCCTGTCTTTTTGGTCCCCCACTGCTCTTGCTCTTGCTGATGAGGAAATGACAGTTTTAAATTTTGGTCTGGGCTCCAGGACCTGTACTTGCCTTCCTGTTGAGTTAGCCGCCCTGTTCACGGACCCTAGGTCCAATCCAGCAGCAGAAATGCCAGATCCCATCCTAATACCACATCCAGCAGCAGAAATGCCAGCTCCCGTCCTAACACCACATCCTCTGCCTGCACACACAGGCAAATCCACATTAGTTATGGTGGCCCTGAGAGCTGCCAAAACACCCCCATCCGCCCAGCATGTAATAGAGCATAATAAACCCAATGTCCCATGCACAGTATGCCCTTGCTTAATGTCACCAGTGGTGCTAGTGACAAGTTTGGGGATGACGAGGCAACTACGCTCAAGACAAACACTGAAATATACTGCAACATCCACACCGAGACTGAGTCCCCCCATCCCCGGAGTTCTGGGTAATTACAGGAATATTAAAATAGTCTCACAGACAGTCCCTGTATCACTCTCTATCTCCGCCTTTGTGAAATACCGAGCAGCAGAACTGTATCTATTGTCACAGAAGTTCCCAATTTACGAACAGCAAATATGTTTAACTCAAGGCTCATTTCCAAGCAGTTTCATTAAATCGTGAATCGTGCTTATTTGCACAACCAAAGGATTTTCCCTTTACAAACTGCATCACTGCAGTGATTCCACAAACAGCAGGCTTCCCTAATGATTCAACCCCACACTTTTCTTTACAAAAGCAGCATGCAAATTTTCAAGACCACAACTCCTGCAAAAAACTGAGATATTGAATGAAAAATATAAGCAAACAAAAGTAAAGAGACAGAAAACTAGAGCTGAGGATATTCATGGCATTTTGACTCCCACCCCTCCCTATGCTGAGGCTTTACAGCAGAGACACTGCCCTGGTTTGGTGCTTTACGAGTAAAGCTTCCCTCTGAACCCCAGCGTAGAGCTCTTCAAGCTGCTGGGTTCCCTTTATATCAGGCTCCTCGGGAGTGGCCCTTGCTTCCTAGTAGCATCTCCATCATGGAATCTGGCCTGGCCCAAGAAATCTCACAACCCTCAGGACCAGCAGAGTTAGAACAGATTCTGGGCCCCCCTGAGGATTCTAGTTCGGTTTACAATTCTTACTCCACTGACAGCCAGTGAACTGGGAACTAGGCATGACCTAGGGTTACCTGGGACAGAGCTACTCAGGATGAATTCTCCAACCCCAGACAAGCCCCCTGAATACTCCCTTCCAACCCAAAGCCTTCCATTCAACTGCAAATGAAATTCTCTCTGAAGAATGCACAGGGAATCCTATTCAGCTGGCTCCATCGGCTCTCTGTTGTCTGGTGGTTATCTCTTAGCCTGGCTCAGGGAGGTTTTCTTTAAACCTGTGGGAAACCTGAGAGTGCAGGGACGGTGTCAGGCCCCGAGCTTCTGACAGCATCGGCTTGGCTCAAGAAGCTTTGATAAAACTAAATTATCTGACATTTTCTTCTTCATCCTCTTTTCTTTTTCTTCCACAAACAGATCAGGCTCCAAATGTGACCTACTTTCCCTTTCTTTGTGATTATGCAGAACTCACAAAGCTTGTTCTTCAGCCTGACTAATATTTTCAGTGAAATGCTTTTCATCTTTCGGAAAAGAAGCGTCCCCGTCAGCCTGCGAGAGAGCACAGGAGTCTCAGAGAAATGACCGACGAGGACAGGTGAGTTACAGAGATTTCCCTCAAGGAACTCACAGAGGCTTTGGGCACCATATAAAACAAAACAGCATAAGGAAATCCAGATCTGGCTCCTCGAGAGTGATTTGCATTTAGCGTGAAAGTTCTCATCAACAAGAACCAAGATGGAACTGATGAGCTGAGTGACTCTAATGTTCCTTGCCACAGCCCAAGTCCTGTAACTCCAGACTCTGTGGCCTTGGCCTGGAATCCTGCCCACTCCAAAACCCACTCAGGAACTTCCAAACTCTGCATTTTGCATTAAAAATTAATTGACTTCTTCCAACTCTTCGATGATTTAGAACACAACAGGGCCTTAAAGGATCAGGAGGAACGATTTAAAAATAAAAGCCAAGCACCCAAGCTGGGTGGAAACCTAGCTCTATTAGTCAAAATTAAGTTGGTATTGACTTTTCCTTCCTATTTTTACCTGGGAGGCTGTGCACTTTTTAATGTCTGATCTGCGCTGTCCTTGTCTGGCGTTGAAGTTCCAAATTCCAGCTGGTAACGGGGAAACATTTACTTGGTGACTTAAGAAACTCTGCTGGCCGGAAACCCTGGCAGTGGGATTTTGATCCAAAGCTTCTCTTTTATCCTCAGTGAGATGAAACAGGGCTTGCTAAATGTTTACCAGACAAATTGTTCAAAACAGAAACAGACTCACAGCCTTGGGATCCAACTGTATTTGCTTCCATCCAGGTTAGTTCGGCTTCATGCCACAGTCAGGCTGTTGGGTCAACAGGGACTTAAACTCAAGTCTCATAGCCTGAGGGGTCTGGAAAATTACTGCGCTGTGTCCCAGAGGGGCTCACTAGTTGCATCTGCCCTCAGCAATGTAAGGACCTCCACTTAATTCCATCTCCACTGAAGTTAGGTAGTTGAGTTCATTCACTCATTCATCCTGAAGTATCTACTGACCCCTCGGGGCAGCACTGTGCTCAGCACAGGCACCAGCACTTTCCCCCCCTTTCCAGAGTTTGTAAGAGTAAGGGACAAGTGGTACAACAGGGGAAGGAGAGGGTGGTCGTGGGTCTGAGCCTCTGCCCTCTTTCTCCCTGCAACTCCCCAGCCCTTCACCCTGTCCCTGCTCAACACCACCCATAATCTTTGGTGCAACGGTGACACTGGGCAGGGAAACCCTTCCACTCAGTGTCAACTCAGCCTGGTCACTGCTTATGGCCTGATTGTGTTCCCAGTTCTAACCACTGAAGCTTTCTCTATCGCTTGAGCCAGTTCCTGTTACAGCATCTGGAGTACCGATTACCCTGTCCTTTGGACTGATGGCTGGAATGTGGGCAAGCTGCCTGCCAGCCTGCCCTTCACTGAGTCCCCCCACCCTCAGCCTTTGGAGACATGGGTGTCAACAGCCTGAAACCCAGAGTGGTATTGCTGGACCCCTTTGATATGAAGCTTTGCCCACTTTACCTCGGTGGAGGGACCTAACTCCGAGTCCTGGTTCTGCGCAGCTGGCACCTCCTACCGTCTTGCCACTGGCCAGGCCGAGTCTCTACAAGTGGTGACAACCCTAGAAGGAAGAACTGGCCTCACAGGCCAAATGGTTGGCTAGTAAGGAAGAAGTTGTTCCAGAGAAATGGTTTGGTTGTTCCCAAGTTATTACTCTGCCTTTAAATATGTTACCAAAAATAGTTGGCAAGGAATCTCCTACTTAAAAGTGAATAAAGTGAAAATGGCTAAGGGACAGTTGGCACATGGGACCCGGATAAATTCTCTCAAGAGGTATGGCCGAAGGAAAGACTGGGAGACAGGCCAGAAGCCACGTTCTCAGGGTCACAGGAGATCATGCCTGGAAATGGAGGGCCGGTGGGGGACACTGAGCTTGTAGACAGGCTGTGGGACTCAGCCCTGCGCTGACTGGCCAGTCGTGTGACTGCAGGCAATTGCTTTAACTTCCCAGACCACAGTTGTCTCATCACTGATACTGCAGATGACAAGGCCACCTAAAAACTATAAGTGCCTTCATCTTATTTTAGGCGGGTAGACTGATCATTTATAGACTGTGGTCCAAATGGGTCAATTTCTTCAAAAATCATCATGTAAAAAACCAAATGAATTCAAGACATTGCATGATCTAGTTTGAAAATCAACAGAGAAATGAAAGTCTTGGGCAGGGTATGGTGGCTCATACCTATAGTCTCAGCACTCTGGGAGGCCAAGGCAGGTGGATTGCTTAAGCTCAAGATTTCAAGATCAGCCTGAGCAAGAGCAACACCCCATCTCTACTAAAAATGCAAAAACTAGCCAGATGTTGTAACTGGTGCCTATAGTCCCAGCTACTCAGGAGGCTGAGGCAAGAGGAACTCTTGAGGCCAAGAGTTTGAGGTTGCTGCATGCTATGACACTAGGGTACTCTACCCATAGTGAGAGAGTGAGACTTTGTCTCAAAAAAAAAAATAAAAATAAATGAAGGTTCTGGAAATGAGGAACAGGTATACAATGGCAAAACATATTCTTTCAAACCAAGGGTGGCCACTGTCACATACTTTAGAGAATTGCTAATCAATGTCCTAGGTTTCATAAAAGTCTCTGAGAAGTCCTGTACTGCTGAAGGCTATTTACAGTTTAAATTTCAAAACTTTTAAAACTTGACCATAAAATTCTTTTTTAATATTTAATCTGTTAGCATCTCTCAAATGTGGATATCTGAGTTTCACACTGTAAAAAATAACAGTATAGGGGTGGTGCCTGTGGCTCAAAAGAGTAGGGTGTTGGCCCCATATGCCAGAGGTGGCAGGTTCAAACCCAAAACTGTCCCCCTAAAATAGTATAGAGGAAATATTTTCTTTTTTATTTGTGTCTTAAACATAAAGAAGTGCCCAGCAAAAAACAAGTAGGCAGAATTTCCATTTATCATTTTGAAGCCTGAGCAACAGCTCAAGACCGGATGCCCATTCCAAGTTATGGCCTGCCTGGGTCTTCTCTTTCTTACCCACTGACCTGCGGGTCTCTGCAAAGGTACCATTCAGCTGGGCAAGCAGTGACCCAAGACTTTGCCAGGGGTTTCTCGTGAGGTCATAGGACACACAGCATGCTGTCACCAAACCAAACCGTCACAGAATTAAATCACCACGATGTCTTCTGACCTCAGGGACGCGCCTCTGCTCACTCAGAGACAGCTCTGGGACAACTAATTGCTTTTCGGCTGAGGCTACACAGCCTCCTCATATCCATTATTCCCCAGGGTCATATTTTCTGAAGCTGCATTTTTTAAAGAATAAAGCGGGAGGAAGAGGGGAAGAGTGGGAGCAGTGATGGGCAGCAAATTGCTTTTTATCTTCATTATAAGTTAAATTACCAACTTCAAAATCCTTCACTTAAAACACTAAATGGTCCTCTCCCAATTATAGCTTTGGGGCTTTAGGTTGAATGAAGGTTTGGGGCTGCAAACTGGAAGCAAATGTGGCCACCAATGTTCTGGGAGAAAAGCAGAGCTCATCTGTCGAAAGTAGACGTGGTTTCCTCTCCAGGGTTCTGACAAGCTGGTCACCATGAGCAGCGGTACTGAAGGAACACAGCTGGGGACAGTGTGGGCGGGGGCCTGGCCGTGACTAGTGGGAGGGGGCTGCTGAGGGACAGAGCTGTCAGCTGTGGGTCAGAGAAACCCAGGTCAGTCTCTGGCTCTACCTTTGGGCAATTCTGAAGCAATGGTAATGATCTCACCGAGGTGAGCCAGGACATCAGGGCATCAGGGCATCTGAGAAGAAACGCACAATGAAAAATGGCAAGAGGAAGAGAAATCCAGAATATGATTCTGAGATAGCATGAGGTGGGCTGTTCACAGGTGCAAATTTTTTTTTTTTTTTTCAAGGAAGGAAAAAGTTTTTAGCAGAGGAAACAAAAGTCTTTTCTGCCATCAGATTCCCTGAACTTTCCTAAGGAAGATGAAGAAGCTTTTCTCTATCGTTTGAATTTTTAATGTCTACAGGAGGGATTTTAATCGGAGGTTGACTTCTCCCTGTGAGACAATATTACACAGGCTCTGGGGAAGTTTTTGGACATCCGATCTAGAAGCAAATCCTCTCAGGCTTAATTCCTACCCTTGGGACCTGAAGGTTTGAGGGGAAAAATAGAGATGGGGGAGGGGTGAGGAGGAAAACAAGAAATTGGCTCTCTGGACCCTTATTAAAAAACTAGTAGTTGGAGTCCTCAGATTGTTTTCAAGTTTTTTTTTTGTTTGTTTGTTTGAGACAGAGTCTCACTTTGTCACCCTTGGTAGAGCAGTGGCATCACAGCTGGCAGCAACCTCAAACTCTTGGGCTTAAGCGATTCTCTTGCCGTAGCCTCCCAAGTAGCTGGGACTACAGGCATCTGCCACAACACCCAGCTAGTTTTTGGTTGCAGTTTTCATTGTTCAGCAGGCCTGGGCCAGGTTTGAACCCATGAGCTTTGGTGTATGTGGCCAGTGACCTAATCACTAAGCTATGGGCAGTGAACCTATTTTCAAGTTTTAAGGAAGGAAAGAGTTAAGAATCCTTTAGTCTCTCTCTCTCTCTTTTTTCTTAATCAGGTCAGAGTCATGCTTTACTTCTTTATCTTAAGAAATACTATTCTTAGGTGGACCAATAAGTGAAGGGAATGAGCCATTGCTGGAGGTGCATGGAGGCATCAGGGCTCCTCCCAGGGCGGGGCAAACAGACAGCCACCACAGCAGCAGGTGCCCTCTCCAGGAGGCCTGCCCTGTGGCTTCCTGAGGCTTCTCTCTTTGGTATTCCAAGGCCAGACCCCATTTGTATGTAATAAATAACCTTCTGGGCTTAGCCATTTTGCTGTCTTTGGTCAAGCTAGAGGCTGAGCTCAGAGATTCAAGGTCTCCACTGTGACCTCTTACACATCGATCCTGTATTTTATTCTGAGAGGGCTGCCTCCCTTCCTTTCCTTTTGCAGACTGCTTGCCATGACCCCTTCCAACTTGCAGTCACATGACTGGCTTCAATGAGGCTGTGCAGGCACATGCCTGAGGTGCAAGAGCCCCTTAACTAGTTTCTGGACTTCTCACAAAGGGTTCTGGTCTGCATGCTGTTATTGAGCCAACTGTCTCCGTGGGGGAGGAGGGTCTGGGCTAACTATTCTGCCTTCTTGCTGACATAATAACCACTCAGAGTCCTCACCATTTCCATGTCCCTGATGTCAAATTAAATTTAAGAACACACATATGTCATTAAAATTCATAGGAAGAGGGAGGCATCTGCGGTTCAAAGGAGTAGGGTGCTGGCCCCATATACTGGAGGTGGCAAGTTCAAGCCTGGCTCCAGCCAAAAACCGCAAAAAAAAAAAAAAAATAATAATAATAAAATAATAAATAAATAAATAAAATTCATAGGAAGAATTTGCCAAAGTGGGTCCTTCCCTCTTCTTTCTTTCTCTAAGAATTCATAAACATCCCTCTCTCTTTGTGGTAGGTGGTTGTTTTGTTGAGGTTGGTGAGTTTCCTTATTTCCTTTTGGACTGCCCTAAACAGGAAACTGCATAGCCCTGAAGGACAGAGTCCCAGGGCTGAAGCAGGCAGAGTGCTGCAAACCGGGACCAGCTAGGGGAAAGGTTTTCCTTAGGAAGTTGGCAGCACCGGATGCCAGAGGACCAAGGAGGCTGCAGCCCCTGGCTGGGAGGTGCTCTGGGGGCAGGAGCCAGGGACATGCTCATGCTGGCAAGGCTCAGCCTGGCACTAAGAGCCACTGATGGCCGCACTCAGAACCCCTCAGCTTCCGAGAACACAGACAAGAACGCCTCGGTCACTGCCCCCTCATGAACCAGTAACTTTTATTCAAATAAAAAGGACACTTTTAGTTTCTAATAACTCCCTAAAGTGCTTAAAAAAACCATATTCTTAATTACCCGCTCTACTGAGCTCCACCTTGATTTCAAGTCCAATTATTCCCAGTTTGCACATTGCTGAGGGGAACCGTATGGTGCAGGGGTGGGCGCGCGAGTCTCAGCCCAAGTTTCCACAGCTGAAGGGAGCTCTCCAAGCGGGAAAGACACTAGAGATAGTGTATGAGGCTGTCCCTCGAATTCACCGCTCCATTTAAAATCCTCCCCCCAATCCTGGTATGATTTAATGCTTCCATCTAATGAGCTTTGATGTATGGCCAGTTACTTCTCAGCCAGCTGCCTTCATGGCTGACATGGCACACGGCTGCCAGTGAGGCCCAGGCCAGCTGCAGACTGGTTCAAGTGTGGAACAGGCATCTAGATGGAGGGAAGGGCCTGCCCCAGCACCAGAAGTGCCTGTGTCCCTTCCTCAGTTGTGGTTTCCAAGCTTTTGGAAGGTAAGTCAGGCATGAGAGAGAGAAAGAGAGAGACTTAGAAGGAGGGCAAATACCTTGTAACTGCTGAGGAAGTGAGTTAAGGCTGGGAAACTGAACCCGTAGCGTCTGCATGAGGCTTCTCTCTCCACTTACCCCTGACGTGGGGGTGTTAGACTGACAGTCCAGAGCACCGTATCTTTAAAACTAATCGTGGTAGCTGAGCATAGTGGCTCATGCCAGTAATCCTAGCCCTCTGGGAGGCCACGGCAGGAGGATTGCTTGAGGTTGGAAGTTTGAGACAAGCCTGAGCAAGACCCAGACCTCATCTCTACTAAAAATAGAAAAATTAGCTGGCTGTTATGGCAGGTGCCTCCATTCCCAGCTACTTGGGAGACAGAACAGGAGAATTTCTTGAACTCAGTAGTTTGAGGTTCCAGGCTAAAACACAGCCCGGGCAATATGAGTGAGACTCTGTCTCAAAAAACAAACAAACAAACAAATAAACAAACAAGACTGATGGTGGTAACCCCTCTAGGCCAGCCCCTGGCCCTCTAAGAAGAAACACACAGCTTTGACAATCTTATAAGTATTAGTTTTGGTCAAACAAATGTTGGCAAGGATGAGGAAAACTGGAACCCTCATTCATTGCGGGTGGCATGTAATATGGTACCCCAGCTGTGGCCAACTTTGGCAGTTCCTCTAGAAGTCAAACATAGAATCACCATGTGAACCAGCAATTCCGCTCCTCCATATAGAGTCCAGAGAATTGGAAATAGGTGCATAATAAAAACTGAAACCAGAGTGTTCACAGCAGCACTGTTGCCTAACCAGCCGAAAGGTGGAAACAATCCAAATCTCCATCAGTTGACGAAAGGAAAAACAAAATATGGCACATCCAGATGGTAGAATATTATTCAGCCATAAACATGAAGGATATACCAATACACACTTCAACATATATGAACCTTGGAAAACATGCTAAGTGAAAGAAGCCAGATACAAGAGGCTAAATATTATGTGATTCCACTGATATGAAACATCCAGAATAGGCAGAGACAGAGAGACAGAGAGGAAATTACTGGTTACCAGGGGTTGGGGGTAGGAATAATGAGAGTGACTGGTTAATAGGTATGGGTTTCTTTTTGGAATAACAAAAAATTCTGCAACTATACAGTGACGGTTGTATAGCTGTGTGAAATGTACTTAATGGAATTATATACTTAAAAATAGTTAAAATGGTAAATTTTATGCCTCGCGTATTTTACCACATACACAAAAATTCGTCTTGGTTAATTTTGCCTGCCTTACCCCCACTTCCCTGTTTCTGTCTCTGTGTCTTTTGGTGTTGACTTCAGACTTTTGCCTACGGATGGGGCTTGCTGGACTCTATATACTTAGTCTGAATATTGTGCCAGTAATTTCTCAGGCCGAGGTCTGGATGTTGTGCCAGTAATTCCTCAGAGTCTGGCCCAGGCCTGACACATGGCATGGTGTTCAGCTGGTGGTCTCACTCCAACACATAACCAAGAAGAAGTGGTCATCACTTCAGTCCAATATTATCACTGCTGTATTCACCTGGTCTTTACAAAATTGTAAGTAATACACACCTGTAATCCTAGCACTTTGGAAGGTCAAGGTGGGAGAATTGCTTGAGCCCAGGAGTTTAAGACCAGCCTTGGCAACATAGCAAGACCCTGTCTCTACAAAAAAATAAAAAAAAATAGGTAGACATGGTGACATACACCTAAAGTCCCAGCTACTCAGGAGGCTGAGGCAGGAGGATCACTTGAGCCAGGAGTTTGGGGTTGCAGAGAACTATCCTGACGCTGCCCTCTAGCCCAAGCAACAGGGTAAGGCCCTGTCTGGGGAAAAAAAAATTAGAATCTGTTCTATTACTCTGCTCATGGCTGAAGAAATTAAACACCATCAGGATATATGAAGCTTAAGTGGTAGTAGGCAATGGTGCTTCAGTACAACTGCTCAGAACTTCTCAGCTATATTGGTAACGTGAATGATTTTAAAGGATTTAACTAATGTTAAACACCCCCAGAGTGAAAACTACATAATAAACCAGAGTGCATAATGGTAGACTCTTTAGTGTGTGTGTGTGTGTGTGTGTGTGTGTGTGTATTATTTTTTTTTTTTTGAGAGAGTCTCACTAGGTTACCCTTGGTAGGGTGCTGTGGCATCTTGGGCTTAAGGGATTCTCTTGCCTCAGCCTCCCAAGTAGCTGGGACTATAGGTGCCTGCCACAAGACCCAGCTATTTTTTGTTGCAATTGTCATTGTTGTTTAGCAGGTGCAGGCTGGGTCCGAACCTGCCAGCCTAGGTGTATGTGGCTGACACCATAACCACTGTGCTATGGATACCAAGCCATAGACTCTTTAGTATTTAAATGGAATTTAACCAATCGGCATGGGATTTGGTCAGCAAAAATAAAAATGGTCATCAAGGTACAGTGCACATAGAATCCCATCAGGGGCCTGTTAATCCAAACATCTGTAGACCAGAGGCGGGAAGTTTCCATGAGGTGTCCCAGGCTCTTATGTCTTTAATGTCTTCTTCAAACCCCTCCCCAGTCAATTCCAACTTGTCCACAAACTTAACCCTCCAGCTTTTCTGAAACTGTGGACCCCAACATCTTTCTAACAGTCCCCAAGTAGTGATCTGATGGGAGAACTGTGGACCCCAACATTTCTCTATTGCCCCAAGTGTCCCCAAGTAGTGATCTGAGGGGAGGATGTACCAGGCTCAGTCCTGAGCTCATAGCTCTCTCAGGTCCCCCTCTGAGACTTTGCACCCAAACCAACATAATATTTCCAACTATCTTTAGGACATCTCTGGTACCATGCTATGCCATTACTTCCAACTAACATGTCTAAGACAACACCAAAATCTGCCCCCTCTTCCCAACATTCTCCTAATTATCAAATTCTTGTCTTTACTTTATATTCCTCCCTCCCATTTGCCCCCCAAGCTCTATGCTTTCGCTCTGGATTGCTGCCTTGGTCTACTCCACTGCTACCACCTTTTGGGAGCGTGCGGCTCTTCTCCCTCTCCCTGCAATCAGCCCCCAGATAATACTGCAGACCAAAACATGCTGCCACAGTTGTTTTTCTATTTCGGTGGCTTTGCATTGTGGTTGCTTTTTCAGGCTGTCTCCCAAAATGAAGAGCCTATATCACATTTGAATTTTCTGCCTTGGTATTCAGGAGTCTCTTCAATTCAACCCCAGTTTTCTACCTCATGGCTTTTAAACAGAACCACCCTTCCCTTCACCCCCAGCCCCACCACTGCTCACCCTTCCTGTCCTGAGTAAACATGGTCCCACCCCAGAGCTGGCCAACCACGGACTTCTGGAATACTCTTCCTCCCTCCTCCACTCAATCATTCAGTCAACAAATGGTTATTGTGGCTACTTTAAGCACTTAGGATGCATGAGGGGACAAAACAAAAATCTCTCCCTTGGACAATCCTATTCTACTCCTGTACAACCCATGTCCATCCCACTCCCCAACATCCACCTCTAGTCCCACTTTCTCCCACAGGTCCTTACGATAACTTCAGGCACGTCCAATGTCTCTCTGATTTTTACTGTTCACAGCACTTCCTGTTGGTACTGAATGCCTTGGCTCACAATTATATGCTGCCTTGAATTGTTCTCTGATTATTCCTCTAGGCTTGTTTCATGAAACTCCTGAAATTATTTCGTGCCAGGAACTGTATTTGGTTCATTGGGATTCAAGCACCTAACACGCTGTCAGCACATTTCTTAAGAATTATGCTAACTGCATGGTAGATGCTCAATAAACATACATTTTAATGCAGTTGCGCCTGAATTCAGCATACGAGCCACCAACCCAATTACCACTTTCTTAATTAAGGGCAACTCCTCCCACTCCTGGTCTGCTTCCTTAAAGATGAGCCAACAAACACTTTCTCCCTCCTCCTGCTGGCATTACCTGGAGTGGGATGTCCTCAAGCCTCACCTACAAGATGCTCTGCAAATACGGAGTCCTGAGGCTGGGGGGTGTTATGAACCAGACTTCCTTGTGGAAACTCACGATGCATGTATTCATGTTTGATCAGCTCTTGTTTGAAGGCATCAGAGTGAATGACAAAGACACAGTCCCTGCTCCCCCAAACTTATCCTATTCATAGTTCTGAAACGGCCATCAGTAGAGATTTTAGATGTCTGTTTGTGTTTTCCCAAACCATACCCACCGCCCCCCACCCCTTTGGAGAATCACCTAAACAATGTTTTGTGGGCCACACATTGGATTCTGACAAGAGGGTCAGCAAATCAGACTAAGGCAAAGCTTTGGACAAAAGAATAAAGAACTTACTGGGCGGTGCCTATGGCTTAAAAGGGTAGGGCGCCGGCCCCATATGCCAGAGGTGGTGGGTTCAAACCCAGCCCTGGCCAAAAACTGCAAAAGAAAGAAAGAAAGAAAAAGAATAAAGAACTTATCTTTTTATTTCACAGTAGGGAACTTCACTCCCTGAAGCCTCAAAGGAGCCTGGTGTGTGGCACTAACAGCTGCTCAAATGCATCCTTTTTAAAAAACACACTGTGCTTATGAGCAGGGTGGTCACAATACACTTTAATTCTACAGCAGCTAGTTCACGCCGTTCCCTCCCTGGCACCCAGAAATAACAACAATGGAAGTGACGAGGAAGAAGGCGGGGGCGTGGGTGGGCACCGGCAAAGCAAGGTGGGAGCTGGAGATGAGACATGCCGCTGCCCACAGGCTCGGGAGTCTTGCTCTGGGGTGAAAATCGGGGCAAAGCTAATGGCTCATCAGCGTGAGGACTTGTTGGAAACTGGGAGGAGGAGGAGGAGGGAGGAGTGGGCGGCACAGGCGGCAGGCCCAGGAACACACTGTGACAGCGGCGGGGAGGCGGCGGGAGCCACAGGGCCCCTCTCTGACACCGGCACACCCTCCCGTGCTGCTTCCCAGGCAGAGACCACGCGCCTTTCACACTGTGGAAGCAAATGAGCAGATTCTGACCTGCGCACATTTACCCACGTAGGCTGCTTCTCTACCGTTCCACCTCTGGAGAGCAAAGACCAGGGGCTGGTAAAGGGGCAGAAGGGAAAACGAGAGGGAAGGGGGAAAGAGGAAGGCTCTTCTAAGAAACACATTTGGAAAACTCAAAGTCAGAGGATTTCTGAGTCCCCTCCTACTTAAAGATGACAGGCGATCATCGCTTGTGTCAGGCAGGCCTGATCAGAGCCCACGTGTGATGAGGGTAAAACCTTCCAGGGCCGTCCCCCTCCCGTCGTGGCCCACTTCCCTTCTAGAGCTTTTGGGAGTCTTGGGCACACACCAAGCATGCGCACTCCCAGGCGGAGCTGGGCCCACTCCTTCCTGCTCCACGTGTGAATGCTGAACTCTGGGCCCCCCTTCCCTGGGGCACCTTGCTGGGCTCTAAGGCTGCTAGCCCTAACCTCCAGGTGCTGCTGTCACCCTTAAGCAGTCATGGGGCCTGTCTTAAGAGGTGCTTTGAAGCTCTAAGGTGCTTTGAAGTTTTCATGGATTGAAGGAAACATGTATAAAACTCAGAGAAGATATAAAATACATATGTGTTAAGGTCCAGGCCATTGAAAAGTCAGAGCCCAGAGGGGCTGAGAGACCTGTGAGGCTGCCTGAGAACACTGAGGACTCAAGGAGGGAGTTGGCCGCTGCCTGTTGAACAAGAAATAAAAAACACAGGAGCCCCGGCCTGGGCAGTGACGCTGTGGGCAGGAGGGACCAGACATGTGGAATGAATTAGGGAGGCAGACAAAAGCTGGAATTAACAGCACAATAAAAACAAGAGTTAATTCACCCTCAGAAGCCAGAGCACTTTACAGCACACGAGGCTGGGCTGGGTCCAGAGGAAAACAACAGCCCAGCACAGCTGGTGAGCGGCTTTGCAGGAAGGAAATGGAACAGAGTTGGGTTGACCTGTCAGGTGGCAAATCATAGGCCGGACAGGGATACTGTCTCCGGTGTTCTGGTGTGGCCTGAACTGACGCCACAGCACTCTACTGAGGGCAACATAGGGAGACTCTGTCTCAAAAAAAAAAAAAAAAGAAAGAAAAGAAAAGAAAACCAACCACCTGGTCTTCCTTTTTGAGACTCTTCCTTGAGCCAACGAGCTGTGATAGCTGCTAGGCACCTCCGTTCACATATTCTTAATATGCTATAAATTTCAGGCCCTGATTTGATCAAAATAAAATTCCAAAAAGAGTGACTTTTTCCTTTCGCGGCGGTCCTGTGTGGAACGGGCTCATGGATCTGTGAGACCCGAAGACTGACAGTGTCTTAGTACCCCAGAGGCTGTGCTGGGTGACTCTGACCGTCATCATGCCGCAAAATGAATATATTGAATTACACCGTAAACGCTACGCATATTGGTTGGAATACCATGAGAAAAAGAGAAAAAAAGAAATCCAGAGGGCTCATGAACGGTCAAAGAAGGCAAAGAAGATGATTGGTCTGAAGGCTCAGCTCTACCATAAACAGTGCCATGCTGAGAAAATACAAATGAAAAAAAAAGATCTAGATGCATGAAGAGAGAAACACCAAACAAAAGGATGATGAAAAGACTCCACAGGGAGCAGTGCCTGCCTATCTGTTGGACAGAGAGGGACAGTCCCGAGCCAAAGGACTCTCCAATATGATTAAACAAAAATGGAAAGAGAAAGTGGGAAAATGGGAAGCCCCTCTGCCCAAAGTTCATGCCCAGGGAGAAACAGAAGTATTAAAAGTTACTTGAACAGGAAAGAGAAAGAAGAAGGCATGGAAGAGGATGGTTCCTAAAGTCTGCTTTGTTGGAGATGGCTTTACGAGAAAACCACCTAAATATGAAAGATTCAACAGGCCAACAGGCTTGCGTTTCAAGAAGGCCCACGTAACACATCCTGAACTGAAAGCCACCTTTCACCTGCCCATACTTGGTGTAAAGAAGAATCCCTCATCCCCATTGTATACAACTTGGGGTGTTATTACCAAAGGGACTGTCATTGAGGTCAGTGTGAGTGATCTGAGCCTTGTGACACAAGGGGGAAAGGTTATTTGGGGAAAATATGCCCAGGTTATCAATGATCCTGAAAATAATGGATGCATAAATGCAGTCTTACTGGTTTGATAACCGTTTCACACAAGTAACTTACAGAACAATTGAGAAAACCAGCATTACTGTGACGTTTCTGAATGCTACCAAACAGCCTTGCATGTCTGCAGTCATTAAGAGAACTATTTATTAAATTGTATAAAACTTTAAAAAATAAATAAAATAAATAAAAAATAAAATTCCAAGATGTTGACAGTGGTGTTTTGTTTCTTTCCTGCATTTGCTTCATTAGTTGGAATATTTATCTCTTGGAGAGCTCTTCCAGCGCCGTCCCAGGGAATGTGTGCCTTTGGCCACCAGCAAGTCCAACTTGGAAGCAAGGAGGAAAAAGGGGCTCCCCACATGTAAGAAAGTACAGACCCTCTGGCCATGCCTGGCACTGCTGCAGATGCTGAGTCACTGCAGTGTCCCCAGGGTGTCCCTGACAGTCACACTGCAGGCCACCCTTCCTCAGCTCCCACCTTCTTATGTTCAGCCCCCGTGGGCTCCATAGGGTGCCCAGTATCCTTCCAATACATTCTTTTGCTTCTTCAAGTGTCCAGAGGAGGTCTGTTATCCACCAAACACTAGTGTGTCCAATCCCATGGCTTGCCTGGCCTCAAGCTCACAGCAGCCACAGCACCTTGTGGCTGGCCAGCACTGGTGTGAGGTCTTCCCAAGCACCTCTATCTTTCCTTTTCTTTAATTATTGGCCAAATACTAGTGAATAATGATAGTAGTTGATGGGTGCTGAGGATGTGCTGGTGCACCAACTGAAATGGCCTTCTTCTCAGAGAGAAGACAGCCTTTGGCTCTTCCTCAGAGTGCGTACTTGGTCTTTAGAAAAATTCTGAAATGCTCTCAGCCCCATCTTCGCTGTGAACCTCACTATCTAGGATTTCATAGATCAGAGTTGAGTGCAAGGCCCTGAACAGGAATGCCCACTCAGGGACACCGGGGTGTGGAGGTGCCCGGCTGGCTGCCCTCCCCAGAATCCACCTGTTCTGGTTTTTTTTTTTTTTGCAGTTTTTGGCCTGGGCTGAGTTTGAACTCACCACCTCTGGCATATGGGGCGGGCGCCCTACTCCTTGAGCCACAGGCACCGCCCCAATCCACCTGTTCTGAGTGCTGTCTTTGCCGTTCCACATCACCACTGATCTTTTGTGTGCCCCCTTCTTCTAAAGGCCAGGTCTCAATTGTAGCCATTAACA